>OOFC01003292.1:55816-76229 GCA_900323345.1 Pseudochromis fuscus | reverse complement strand
TTGCTTTCCTAAAGAAAGAAAATTAAGGAAGCAGTGGGAGGATGCGGTCGGAAGAGTTAATATGAAATAATATGAAATAATATAAAAGAGATAATAGGAAACACATAAGTACCTTGGACAGCGGCGGACCTAAAACTGAGCTCTTGACAGCAGACGCTCTCTCTGTCAGTCACCATCGCGGAGCAGCGGCCACAGAGACACCATCGACAACGACCAACTCTCGCTTCCTCGCGTTCAATTTCCTCTCCATTTTCACTGAGGGAGTCATCTTCACTTCCCTCGTGTCGTTGGTCCCACTGCGGCTCAAATTGAAAGGGCTGAACCGAGTTCATCGCTGCTAACAGTTAGCCGCTACAGCTTAAAACACCGGTCAGCCGAGTACCACGCACCATTTGACGTCATACCCAGAATGCATTGCGACGTAAACAAACATGGCGACCTCCGTGCAAAAAATATTTCTACAAAAATATAAAAACTGGAAATTATTTTTGACAATTATATCCTATGTTTGTGTTACTGGCAGCAAAGTGAATCATATAGAGCAAACATGTAATTACAATCGGGGTTCCTTTTAAAAAAAAAGTTATCACCTCCTAGACAGCTGCGTATGGCAGAATCTTAGTTATTGTTACAGTTATTGTGATTATGTCTTCAGACACTACACTGATCTGTATAGCCTGAAAGTGGGAAGACGTCATTTATCATGACTTATCAAACTGGCTTCAATTTGTAGCTGCAGGTGAAAAGGAGAGGTATTCAATGACTGCACCCGCACAGAATGAAAATAGCATTGAGCTCAGTATCAATCTCAAGGAGGCTTAAAGCTTCCGCATTCTGATGCCCCGATAAAGTGAAAGAGGATCGCGTGGGAGGAAAGAAAGACAGAAAAGAGTGACAAAGACGAAAAGAAATTCAATCAAGTAAGGAGGTGGAGAGAGACTTCAAGCCTTTCTGCCTGGATCTGGGGTTTGTCACACAAACCACTTGATTGCTGTGTTTTGATGCACCGAGCAATATCAGATGGCACGTAGTCTGTATAATTAAGGTTTACTGATTTGTATTGTTCTGTGTGCTACGACATGTTAGGAAATTTAATTCAGCAGTATTTCTTTAATAATTTCAGTGTGATGCTCAGCCCTCTGTGAAGTTACTGTGTCAGCATTGTGTATACATAGGGTTTGAATTACTCTAAAGGGCCAATCTACTGTGAAATCAGGTTATATCATCACTACAAGTATACTGTCCATCAGGGAGGGGCAAGAAAAAGAAGACAAGGGGGAGCAATGGAGGATGGAAAGCACTCTGTAATAATCTCAAGAGTGTTTCTCTCTTTCCATTTCCCCTCTCTCATCCACTAACTTTGTCCTCATCTTCCTTCTCTCTCCCTCTTTTTGTCTCTCTTCCTCTGTCTGTCTCTGAATGGGAGTTGATGCTTCAGATATTAGTGAGCTGTGTCAGACAGTTAAACTGCCCTTTATCGATCCTCTAAGCTTCAATCTTTCCAAGCAGCCGTTATGGTTTTAATGGCTTGTAATGGAGCTGGGTCCTCTTTGATGTCCAATTGCTCAGCAAGTCCTCCCTTGTTTTTGATACAGTTTCAAAGGATTCTCCTAATGCCGGCCTCAGAGATGCCCATTTCCGACACAAATTTCTGGGTCGATGAGGTGCTCAGCCCTGTGATGCTAAACTGTCCTCGTATTGGGTAAAAATCAAGAGGAGATGCAGGTGAATGGGGGGTAAAAGCCAGTTTTTGGGTTAATTTCCAGACAGAAAACAGAAACTGACTCACTGAGGTTTGAACATAATCTCCAAAGACTAAAGACAGTTTGTTTCTTTTGTTCAAAGAAATCTCAGAGTTTAACAGACACGAGTCATTTTTTGATCTTTGGTAATTCTTGATAAAGCATCACCACATTTAAATAAATGAAATATTTGATTAAACTTCAAATGAATCCTGGAGAGCCTCCTGTTAACACTCTGCAAGGTTTATGTATAAATGAAAACTTATTCTCTACCTCATCATCTTTCAAAGCCACCCACGTTACGAAATCAGTAAATGGTCCCCAAATATTTTCAAACTTATGCTGAAAATACAAAAAAAATCAGGTTAACTGGTGTCGAGCAGTAAATGTAACAGGATAGAGGTCAACAATCTTATGTAACAAGCTTTGTTGCTACTTAAACAACAGGTGGCAAAATGTTTCTGTTTTTGAGAGGGAGTTACACAGGGTTCAGTTCATCGTACAAAACTCTGTTTTGTACTTAAATAATCTCTGTGTACAAATTGTTCAAAACAAGTGTATTTGACAATTTCGTTGTGGAAGGAATTTAGATCATTTGAGAACATTTGAAGCAGAAATGTTGAGAGGTGGTAAGAAGTTATTCAAAACTGCGCAAGGTGTACCAATCATGTGAAAATAATATCAACTTAAACTCAATGCAATACAAGACAAAGGTTTGGTTAAATCTATGTATGTGTATAAATTACTGATTGATATGGGGAGATGTGTAAAGTACCTATGAGCATCCACATTTTAAATTACAAAAAAAGCTTTAAGTCAGATTATATGTCCTGTTTATAAAACTATAAACAAACCTTTTTATGATTTAGTTGTTGTAAAAGATTTAGACAAACGATGTATGAAATGCATAAAATATGTCATTGTGTAATAATGGACAATTCAGAAAAAAAAAAATCATTAAAATGAGTGAATTTATGGAACAATTTAGACATTTAAGAGACAGTTTAAAAGCAAGATGGTAAATATGAGACACCTGTTTATATCCATAATCAATATAATGAATGTCATCTTGGGATATAAATGACAGCTGGTCACAATGAGTGGGTGTGTGTCCATGTGTATGCGCATGTGTAGATGTAAGGATTTGTGTAGCTGTGGTCTGGACTCTGCAGCTTCTATAAATTCAAATAAGGTAAAGTATCGTATGTGATGACAGTGTAATAATCTTTAGCTTCAGTTTACACTTTTTCAGTCAACACTTTTCTTTCTTTAAGCCCTTTGCTACATCATATACTTTCAGTCTCAGTACATTAAGTGTGATTGATTTGCAGTAGATGTTCACTAGTAAGGGACATGCGTGTGTTTTATACCAACTATTTTTCTTTAGAATTTACACACAGAAGTTAAAATCTGTCTTAAAAATCTTCACCATCTTCACTGTGTGATCAAAAACCTCTTTTCCTCTCACAAAGTTATTTGGTGTATAAAATAAGACATACTTGTTAAAGTGGAGCTTCTTCTTTTACTCTTCTGATTAATTGGCATCCTTGCGATATGTGCAGGGAAACTCTGATCTTACTTTCTCAGTCAGTCAGTGCAACCTCTTGCTACGTATGCCTCAATTATTTTGTTTTCCTCCTTAGTACTCCCTTTTTCCACACTTTGCCTCGAACCAGTTTCTCTTCTCTGCTCCTCTACAGTTTTACTTTTATGATTTCTTTATAACTTTTCACCAGAACCAAAAAAAATACAGTAGCTTTAGTCAAACTGCAAATTAGCTCCACTAAGAAAATATATTCTGGCCTACAAAATAAACCCAAGTTAACCTCTACATGCGTCTGAGCTCAACTTATTACAGTAAATTATTTTTAGATAGATAATAACAAATTCAATTTATCACAGGATTCGCTTGTTCAAAGCTTTATTTTCATCTTGATGTGAAAACTGTATACACCCAGCAAGCTCTTTAAAGTGCAATGGACTATATGACCTAAATAAGAAATATCAAAGCCTGGAAACCCCAAAAGAGAAAAGAGAGAAACGGGAGGAGAACCAGAATTTTGGGGCACAAAAAAGAAAATTTCTTCAAGCCTTCACAAGATGGGTGTGCATGATGAAGTCCCCGTGCGAAACATCAAAAACAAGTGTGAACTATTAATGCGTGTAGCGTGTTTATTGTTGCTGGTGGCTGTCAGTTCCCGCGCCATCATTAGTGCTGCGAGTATGACACACTGATTTTCTTTTCACTCACCCTCCTTCAAAACTACTGGGAGAATGGTAGTACTCGAATGCAAGGCTGGAATTCAACATGCATTCATCTCCAATTCCTTTTGAAGGAAGGTCTCATAGACCTTGGTGTAAAAGAGATGTGTCAGTGGTGAAAAAGAAAGAAGAGAGAAACTGTTTCCATTTGTTGTTTCCACTTCCTCGGGAAGAACAGAAACAGCAAGAGTTTCTGTCAAAGCCCTTGTTCGCATTGAGTGCCTCTGAACTAGCATGTTTATTCAATATGTGACACCAACAGTTGCACCGCGTCAACGGGCTGTATTCAACAAATGTTGCTAATTAGCTAATGACTGTGTTTCCTGTCAAATTGCGTGCATTCGGGACTGTGAAAAGGTACAACAGCACATGTGAGCTCAGCTTTGCACGACATGCTGCTGCATTCTACAAGTGCAGGCGTCATTCATGACCAAAAAAAAGTCTGATTATGCATCGTAAAGCATATAATTAATATTTTTGTTCTATCTGCCTCTTGTAAAAAAAAGAGAGAGAAACTGTGGCAGACTCGCTGAGAAAACATTGGAGTTTAGTATTTCTATTTTTACATCTGTGCAGCAGCCTCATTTGTCTTTGAATTACCTTTGCTTGAAATGTCAACATTCACCTTGTTTAACTTCATCAACAGTCTGTCCTATAAATCTGGAGTGTAATTTACAACTCATGAAAAAAAAAGACTGTTGAGTCATCCTCCCACTCGTTGTCCCAAATGGTAACTCCACATATATGCATAACACAATAGATTCAAGTCTCTGTCCATTAAAAAAAAAAAAAAGCAACAATGGCTTCAAGTGCTCTCTCCAGCCAGTTTGTGAATAAACATTGATCCAGATCCGGACAGGTTAAGATCGAGTGAGGGACACCACTTTCGGTTTCCCAGAAGCTTTGAGACGGTAGGAAAATCAGGTTTAATTGGCTCTCGTAAGCATCCTGTCTTTTCCCTGTGGCCTCGTTCACAATCACAATCACAGAGAGAGGGGAAGAGACCAAGAGAGATGGGGAGGGGTGTCAGAATTTGATCCTCAAGACTGGCCCATGCACTTGTAAACACATAAAAAAAAACAAATCTGAATAGTTCGTGGAGGTATTCATTAAACCCTGACAGAGTAAAAAAGCCGCACGCTCACACACGGAGCCTGAAGTGACCCTGGACTTTACTCCTAATGTTGATCCATGATGATCTGCTGCGATGCTCACACCATCTCTGCCATTGCACTCTGAGATTTTAGCCTAAACTTTGGAGGTGCTGAAATATTGATACGGTACACAGGAGGATTTGACGTAAGTGAGGCAGAATACTGCAGTGCTAGGCATCACATGTTTTATTGAAGCATCCAGTGTAGCACTCAAGGAGCGTGAGAGAAAGAAAATAGGGAAAAAGAAGATTCTACAGAGATGGTGGAGGCTTAAAAAAACAAGGATGCTGCACTGGCAGAGCAGGGATACAACTTTCCTGTCCTTAAATTGCCTGGTTTAATGAAGCATGGGCAATCGATACAGCAAGTACTGAAGAAAAATGAGCTTCATATACAAGTAAATACTAGCTCTATGTCCAGGTCTTGACCAGAATACCTTGAGAAGGTGTATCCACTTTTTCCTCCTCCTGAATATTGACTTCATCATTCAGTGTCCCCCAAAAGATAAATGAATCACTCTGTGCTGAAACTGTGCAACCTCAACACTGAAGCACAAGACAAGAGGACACTCTTCATTTCAAATATTTGATCATGCATGCATCAGTAAAATCTTTCCATTTACTTACAAAACTAATAATATATGACATCACAACGCTGCAGTGTGAAACAAGCTCGTCTTCTACTTCTCTTCCAAATTACAAAATGATCTGGAAGCATAATTTTTCATTACACACTCGATGTGGCTGAAAATGAACAGTGCCTCCACTGATAGGCCTAATTGGTGAGTGAGAAGAGGCCAGCAACTGGAGACAGGGTAGGCTATGGCTATTTCCTGGCACCCAATGAGCAATTTAGAGAAAATAGACACCGTTGCCGTGGCGAGGCAGAGGACCTTTCCAAAGTTAAGAAAACATTTTAAAAAAGAGAAAATATAAAGAGAGTGCATCATGCGGTCTGGTTACACATATTTGTGCCAATAATTATTTAAAAAGCACCAAATGCTTTGTGGAATTATATAATAATCATGGTGAGAAGAACACAAGGTTAATCACTCGCCAAGATGGCTGCCAAGAGGATGGATTCAACATTCATTGTCTCACAGAAATACATAAAAAAAAAAAAAACAGCAATCAGTGGCATTTGTGGCTGATGGCAGCTCACACACACAGCTGTGTGTCGCCCCGCTTCTTTGAATTTCAATTTTATGCTATTAAAGTGTATGTCTGCTCCTGTCAGTCTATTCCTCCATCAGTCCCTCAATCCGCTCCTCGCCATCTGTCCACTGGCCCTGGTAGCATTCTTATCCACCATTTTAATTTGCTTGGGCAGTCATTTTAGCACATGTACAGTACTGTGTTACAAAATGTGCCTGTAAGTGCAGAGCCATGTGAAAGCTGCTGCTTCAACAGCAACACAAGACGCAAGCAATGATCAGGACGTGTGACAAACATGAAGAGTGTGTGTGTGTGTGTGTGTGTGTGTGTGTGTGTGTGCGCGCTGCAAAAAATCCCTAAATCCCTATGGTCTCTTGAATGTTTTTAAAAATCCTAACTTTGACACATCTTACTGGATTTTGCAGAAAATCTACAAACACGTGCAGGATGATAGTGTCTACAATCTGAGTCAATTTGGTATAAATCAAACCTGGATTATGCCTTGATGGTGGTTTGTGCCCTCTACAGTGTTATCTTGCTGACTGCAGAGGCTGTGGGTGTAATGATGATTTCTTTCAGTCTGACATTTTCACTAAAGTTACAGAACTTTTCTGCTGACGGTGCTTTTGGGATCTGGGGAGGAACTTTCAATGACAATTAAACTGTAGTACAGAAAGTGGGAAAGCTTTTTTAGAGAAGGGATCCATGGTTTTAAGTTAAGCATCTTTAAATTAGATCAAATGTAATACTGCAGGGGAAATGGCTTGCTACTGTATTCATCATTTAAATATTACTATCATTACATCATCCTTTGTTGCGGATCTCAGACTACAGTTCATTTTGTGAACACTATGTGACCTGCTAGGAACTTTTTTCCATATATTGGTTTCAGTAGAAATAAATCTGACGCTACTCTCCTGAAACCTGCTCTGTTTTAAGTGTGTGTATAGACTGTAATGAACGGTTGTGCAGTGCGAGTTTATTTTTGTTGAGCCTTTCAAAGCTGACTTCATTAGGCATCAACACTGATTGAATGCTATTTTTAAGGGTGTATGATTAAGCTTTTTCCAGGAGTGGTTGTTCTCTCAGCTACCTCCATTGTAGATGGTATCTGCCAGCTCCCGGTTTTGATGTGGAAATGATGAGCTTGTTAAGCATGGCCCATAAAATCACCATGGAAAATTCTGTATTTCTTTCCAAACAAACTCAAGTTTCGCAAAAAGGGGGTGCCAGGGCGAGATAATAAATATGCAGGGTGACAGAAATCACAGCTTTAAAAAGTAGATTCCCACTGATGTGGCACAGTAAAAGTTGCAGGGGGTAGGATTCAAAACTTGCAATCATCCCTCCTCCCCGCTCTCCTTCCTGCCAATGTAAGGCGCTTCGTTTTCTTACATTGTTCCTTTAAATCCCCCTTTTCTTTCCTTCCTTTAAACAGAAGCCTTATTCTAGCTCGAAGCAATGGTAAGCTACCTCCCACCACAGCTGCTGTCAAAGGCAGTGTGTCTCTCATAAAAACATTAGCCAAACCCTGCATAAAACACTTTAATGTACAGATGCACAAACATGCCGGCATGCTGAATAAGAGGGGATCGTTCAATCTAGATGGCCTCACGTGTAAGGACCAGCTTGTACATCGTAATGCAATAAATGTACATGATATCCACTCTGAAAGGTTTCATTTCACTCTGCATTTACATTCTATAGAGCAGCCAAAGGCTATCTGATGTGTTGTTTACATCCACATTTTTGCAGATTTACAGCTCACATTATAGTCGGTTGATGACTCATACCCTAAATGAGGATGTAGCTCGGGCTTGCAAACACATCTTGCATCTGAGAAAACAGTGAGCTCAGCTTCTGATACTGAAACCAAGAATGTTAGATTTGTATATATAAACACGTACGCACACACTTTAGATCTTTAATAAGTAACAGCAGATAATTATGTCTCATACTATAGCTCGTTAGTTGCTTGTGGCAACAGCAGTTATATTTAACTTGGCGTTAGTCATTCACGTTCACATTTTCCCCCTGTCACTTACTGTGTGGTATTCAGGCAGCGTCACATCAGGCTGGCATGTTGGTGTTGGTCTGTGTATTGATAATGAAAAGAGCCGAGTTGTGAAAGTGCTCTGGGGAACACACTGTACCAAACTCAGTGTTCTGCAGAGCAGAAGATTGCTTCTTGCAGGTATCACTGCCAAATAAGCCAAAATATAGAGAGAGGAAGTCACGCATACACACACACAACATGCACGAAGCACGCAGACCAACACTGGAGAGCACTTAAAACTCAACTATGACATGAACCTTCTCTCTCGACTAGGATCATTACCACCGAAAGGAAGTGAACACAGAGACAAATAATTACTCATCCTTTTATTCCCTCATCCTGCTGATCTTTTCACTCCTGAGTGACCCGAACAAGACGGCGAGCAAAAGGAAAAAATGAAAAGCGGCAAATTCACAGTAAGTGCAAGCGGAAGAAATATGCAAGGTAACGTGACATTTAGTTCAAAACACAACCTCTCGAATTGTGCTATCTCTCCTGAGCACGAGCGTCTCTTCTTTCTTATCTGTGCCTGATAACCTTTGCAGGGTTTGCAGCAAATGAAATGTATTATTTGGATGGCGCAGCACACAGCTAAGGAAACGGTAAGCAATAACTCAGGGGGTCAAAAGTTTGCCAGATGCAAGAATTAGTGATGTTTAATTTCCACAGTGAGCAATCACAAAGCTCCACTGACTTAATAGCAGCAAATGCCATTTATGAAGCAAGAGTAATTGAATGCTAAAATGTATTATGTGCATGTCTAGGTAATTAGCATCAGCTGACCTCAATAGTAATACTTGTATTAGCTCATACCAATGACTAAACATCTCCAAAGCATCGTTTCAGTTATGTGAAATGTTTGAAACAGCATTTAACTAAAAAAGAAATCTCAAAGTGCTTAGGTAGTCACATTTTTAACAACTGATTTTCAGTCCTGGTACTATGGGTTTAAACTATTTTGACTCTGCCTCTGATTGTAAATGGAGGGGGATTCTATGGATTAGAGAAATGCCAATTAGACACTCACCCTGGCAAGGTTAATGAAGGATTAAACCATGAGCTGGGACCCCTTTGAAATCCTAGGAACTATCTGCACACTGCAAAACTAAGAAGCAAGTTTTTTGGGGGGAAACTCAATTAAGCAGCAAATTTGGGTTTTCTGATAAAATTCTGAGAAACACCTCTTGTATAAATACAGGACTTTGTGTGTTATATGACGTAACGCATACAGGAGACAATCACACACACACACACACACACACAGAGTACAGTACACCCCCTACCTGCACCAGATTCCAGCCCTCCAAGGACTCTGCAATGATGGATGTCACAGAAGGGCAGACACCACCGAAGATCATGAGGTGTTTGGGACCGTAGCATATTGCATCGAAAAAGGCCCTCAGCCCCTTGGCGTTGTCACACTGCAGACACAGAGAGAAGGGGAGAAAAACAGTTAAACTCATGAGTGTCATACAAATAGGAATGGTAGAGGGGGGAAAAGATGAGATGTGTGAAATTTAGGAGAAACATCAGAGGAAGATAGACAAAGAAAGGCCACTTCAGATATTATAGTCAAATTCTGCTTTGGAAACCCTTTCTACAGACAGAGATCTTATGCTGTGAGAGTCAGTCGATCAATGAATCAATAATTACTGACTGCAGAAAAAAAACTGCCATGTTCACAAGGTCGTTAAACTTCAGCGTACTATGATGGATGAACTATAAAAACAGCAAACCCGCTGGTGTCGCTTTACCGTGTGCTGCTTATGAAAAGCAAATGTGACATTTAAATAACACATAACTTGTTATAATCTGTAAGTGCTGTGTCACATGCTAGCATAATTGCAGTCTCGTGTGCGTGTATTGAAACCATCACGTAAAGGAATAAAGTACACACAGGCTGCGAGAGCGATCCCCCGCTCTGGTCCGATGCTGCAGACTGCAGCCATTTCAAGTCACTATAGCAACCGGAGGAAAAGAGTGTGCGAAAAGGAGAGAGAAATGTGAGGAGGGAGGGAAAAACAAGTGTAGGTTTCTATCGATTGCTACATGAGCTGGCTAACTGGTTTTGCTGTGATTCCTTGATTTCCACAGTTTGTAATGATATTCCTATCAGCAGTAAACACTTCTCCCCTCAGTCTTTTATTATTGCCACTCAATTCAGGATGTGTTCCTGTGTGGAGCTGATAGATAGTTGGACTGACTGACTGAATGGCAGGTGGTGTGTGTGTGTGTGTGTGTGTGCCTTCTGACACAGTCCATCTCATCTGGAGAGTCATTTGACCTTGTTAGCCATCAGCCAGCAACTGAATGAAATTTTCCACTGAACAACAGCACAGCAGGCCCCTCCGCACCACAGATTGAAAAACCGAAAATCGAATGGGGAGCAATGAGATTCCTCACAGATATATAGGACTGTAAATTGTGATCTGTTGGCAACTTTTCTGCTGTGTATGGCAGGTGTCATACCTCCGGGGTTAACGTATTTACCTCTTGTGTTCTCCTCCATCGATCTCTTTCGTTTTCTCGAGAGCGGATTTGATTGTGTGCTACGATTTACGTCAACGGACTCTTTTTTTTTTCGTGAATGGCTTCAAATTATTGAAGTAGACGACCAATTACTGCTAAATACACAGTTTTCCCATGCGCACGCCAGCAGAGAACAATGTATGTCGTAATGCCAGTCAAAAATAGACTAGATTGCGGATATGCCTCAGGTGAAATGAGAGGGAGAAGATGTGATTAGACACAGTGGGTATTCCTTATCCTGGCCACACAGCTGAATGAAACAGCAGGCTATTAAAGAAGATATCCTATTTGCATACTCTTATCATTCATTTCTCTCCAGCTGGCCATAACAAGGTGGGCTGATATTGTAGGATTGTGGCTCTCAATTGGTTACCATGCAACAAAAAAGAAATGTGGGCAACTAAACTTGTCAACAATAGGGCTCGGAGATATTGTAGGTTTAAGCTGATTTATTATGCAGTGACAATCTACTGTAGGGGGTAAAGAATTGTTATGTTCCCTGCTCCCTCTCCAGCAGATAAAATGGTTTTATGGCAACAAACGTAAATAAATTTTAAGCAAAACTCAGGCTCTTTGTGACCACTGTGTCTAATCTGATGTTTTCATATCCTCCCGTCATCAGCTTGTAAAAAACAACAACTCATAAGCAAACCTTACTCTGTAAACAAGCAACTGCCAATCATCTTATCTGCTGATTGTTATGTCAATTAGAGTTGTTGCTGTTTTTTTGTTTTTTTTTCCAAGGAAAATGACTTTAGTTATTGCTTTAAATAATGTTTCCCTTTCGACTGATCACTTCATTTAGCCTCCATCCTCTCCTACTTTTGACCGGCACACAATCTGTTGTGACTGCTCACAGAGCCTTGACCGGTGTGTTGTCATGCCAACGGTGTGACTATTCTCACTTTGTGCGCGAGATGAGGGAGGATGCCGCGGCAGGACTGTTGTAACGATGGCTATATTTAGCCTCTCATTAGGTAGCACAACCGCTCAGACATTAATCAATACTTATTCAGCTACGGAGACGCTGTAAAAGTTAGACGGACAAAGTACCGGGAGAGGGGACGAGAGGCGGCGGAGTATAAGAGGACACAAAAGTAGAGGGGTGGAGATTGTGAAGGTGAGGACGGAGGAGAAACAAGTGGTTGGACAGAAGGTGAGAGGGGACAGGGTATTAGCCTGACATTAACCATACACTAATAAAGCCAAGTCAACCAATATTATAAACCTGCCCTCCATTATAACCTCACAATAGAGTAATTCATAACTGTGAGATTGATTCACTGGCTCTGTTACGGTGAGCAGCGGCATAGCGCCCCACAGATTTGCCTCCAGTCTATCAAATATGAAAAAAAATATATATTTAAATGTTAAATCTATGGTAATTTTGAAGTCAGATCTTTACATCTCTGTCCTTGCTTTCAAATACATGAGACAACCCCTCTCTCTTTCCTTCACCCCTTCCTCTTGTATATCCTTACTCCACAGCACAGACACAGTTATGTATTTTTCAAACAGTAACAGAGAGGTTTGGGTGCAGGTTGTTGCTTACATCTCCATTTTCCCAGAGAAATATGCTCTAGTTAAGGCGTAAACTGAGACAAATATCAGTGTCTGGAAAAACATAAATAAGTCCTAAGGATAAACTGGTACAATGAGGAAGGCATAGCAGCACTTAACTCTGAAGTAGAGCAGCAAGAAATACTACAGCACTTTATTTCCCTCTCCTCCAGTCTGAAATCTAATTCCTGGCATTTGGAGGCCATTTGGAGCAGATCGATGGGGTTAACGCCCGTAGTAATCTGTTTGACTGCCTTGGGAGACGGCCAAGGAAGGTGTGTGTGGTTGTGGGAAGGGGGCTGATGGAGGAAGAACCTGGAGATGGAAACTCAAGGGAGGCATATAACCCTGTCTAATGTTGAAGATCCATAAACAGAAAATTTACTTGAGGTGGCCACAGAGTTGCAGCGTGTGACTGCCCTCCACACACACACACACACACACACACACACACACACACACATCCTACTGGACTTTTACTTCTGTCGCTGGGTTTAGAAATACTTGTTGCAATATTGCTTTTTGTTTTAAAGTATCTCCTCCTCAGCGTGACATTTCAGTGCAGTGAGTTTGCACCACCGCCCTCACCATTTAGAGTTTATTACCGATGCAACAGCTGGCCAAGGAGGAGTTTACTTCAAATGCTCCTCGATCCATTGTCTCCATTACACTTCCTTCACACTGACCTTTACGCAACGCTATTACGATTCATCACTATTGATTTATCATTACATGGAAACATTAGCCTACTGTTATTGTGCTGCTGATAAATAACACTCAATTAGGTTAAATGTGGGAAAAACACCCTAGAAATTTGCAGTGAGATTTTTTTTTTTACCTGTTTCATGAGATAATATGTATTGTGATGTAGATTTTTTATCAAAAATCATAGAAACCTTGAAAAAAAGCTTGTTGTTGCTGCTCTCATTGTTGCAACAGTAAAGCATTAGAAGGTTAAATATATACAGTGGAGTATATTTTATTTTTTGCATCATAAAGGGTTCATGAAGTCAGTCCCTCTCTCATGCAATTATAAAACTCAGTGCTTTACATAAAGGGAAAAATGAATGAACACAGTTAAAAGGATAAAGAAAGCAGACACAGTTTTACTGTGCTGCCAAACTCAGTAATGAGTCAACAAAAATAACCAAAGACTAGTTGATAATTAACCAATATCCAACCCATTCCCTCGGGTAAATTCAGTTTCAGTCACATTTTAGTGGAGATGGTACAAGAACCTAATCTGTGGGTTTGTGAATTCAGATCCTTCCACCACCACCTGTGGGATGACCCTGCAGAGACGACCACAGACGTGTGTGTACTGTGGGTGTGTGTGTGTGTGCATATGTGGCTGCATTTCAGTGCGATATCGTGACAAGAATAGGAGCTGATCAGAGCACCAGGTTGGAGCTAACCATGATGAAATGCCTTGTTAACGCTGCAAACAGAGGCAGCTGCACCTGTCCTTCGCCTAATGGCAAATTACTGCACCCAGATCAGCAACCTGAGGCCCAATATTGCTGTACACATACATGTGAGAGAGTGAGGTGGTGAAAGACGGAGAACAACAGAGAGAAACTGGGAGGGGAGAGTCTAATCTGGTGTCACAAGCAATCTGCTGTGCTCACACACTGTGTTTATTCATGACGATTCCAACAGCACAGGTGATCCACCAGAGTCCCACCACACAACATACAGCTGTCTTTATGGATGAAGATTATACATGTACACATTGTTATTATGAGGATGATGATTTTACCCACAGATGACACATATATTACAGCTTGAGCATGATGTCTTAACAGTATTTATTTTTTCTATCCAATAATCAAAACATATGCAAGTTTTACCAACCTCAGTCAAAATACCTTAAAAAAACAGGTACATGTACTCTCCAAAATCTGCCTATAATATCCAATTATACCTCCAGCGGCTACATATATCAGTGTAAACTCATTCAACTCTATTCACTGCACTGCTGTGATGTACAATATTTGCACTGTCAGAACAAACAAGCACTGTCACGGTGGCGCTCTTTCAAGGTATTTGCATGCGCACATGCATTATGTCGTCATGCAGCGTACTTTCCTGATGTCTCGAGCGTCTGTGCAGCAGGGTTGCAGCAGATGCAATGAGCTGGTCTCTTGTAACAGCTGCCTCCTGCATGCACTCTTCACTGAATTACTTCCACATCCGCAAGCCAGGAGAGGAAACGTTAGCCTCACTGAACCCAGCGATTGCTAAAACATATGCTTGGCATTATAAAGCCTTATAGAGTATAGCAGAGTGCAGCCAATAGGTCAGATCTAAAGAAGATTATCTATTTCCCCATGTACAAACCCAACTAATCCTCTAAACTCAGTCATGGCTGTCAATACTAGCAACTGTTGGAAAAAGAGGAAGGACCAGGAGGTTTGTTGTGTGTGTGGATCAGCACAGCAGTGAAGTTAACGCTTTCAAAATAAAAGTCCCTCTGTTACCTTCAAGTGACAAACAAGGATCCCTCGAGTTCACTGGGGTCATACGTCTGTCATTTAAGGTCAACGCTTCCCACTGAATTTTGGTTGTGGTGGCCTCAACATCTTTACACATTAGATGTTTGAGAGACAAGAGCCATTTGTTCCCCATCAGTGAACCCTTGGGCAAGTGAGAGGTCCACTGGGGTGTCACATATCACCCACTATGCCTTTCCTTTCTCTTTCTAAATGAGCAAGAAGACATAGGTGACAGGTAATTCGCAATCTACTGGAACTAATGACAAACAACACTGGAAGCCTTCAGGAAGATACTTTGGAAAGAGCAACAAGGAGGAGAGAACAGACAGAAGAGGAGAGGAGGATGGAGTCGAGCTGTGCATGCTGCAAGCATTAAGGCTCCTTGTGGTAACATTTAAACAGCAGGCCCCGGAGTATCTGAACAGAGTACACATTGATTGAGTGAGAGTGGATGAAGTAAAATTGAGAGCAGGAAGGAGTGATGGAGTTGTTTTTTTCAATCTGTTCCCTTCACATTGCATCCCTGCAATGCAGAGGGAAAAAAAACAGAGGAACCCACTCCTTGTCTTGGGAGAGACTGGCCTTTAAAATCCACTGCGACAGACTGACTGGGCTGCTCAAGCTGATGGCTGTTTGCCCTCCATCTCCTCCTCTCTCCGTGCAGTCTGGCTCTTGTTATTGCTCTCAATCTATCTCTCGCTTTCTGGGGATCTCAGATGGCCACCAGGATAACCATGATGGCACGTTGGATGCCTCTTCGGTGGTGACAAGTCCCTTTCGCTCTTTTTCACTTTCTGTCACTCCCACACACAATATTCTCTCCCGGTGCTCATGCTTATTCTCAAACACACAAATTGACTAGATAAATTATCATCCTTACGCAAACGTGTGCCAAAACACAATCTTTGACAGATACACAAACAATAACACACATATCAGGCTCACTCACGAATTAGAGATAAGCTCAAATTGGCCAGTGGTACTAAAATCACAGTGAACACATTGCACCTTTATTAGCAATCTGTGCAGTGCAGAAAGCAGACGCTGCGTTAAGCCTATTACAGGTTGTTGTGCTTTTTGACAAGGCCTGACAACAGCTGGAACATGTTGTGCTACCCAGTGAGAGGGATGGACCGAAGTAAAATCCCCCTGAAATGATCGGTCCCTGAGGAGGTGTTGGTTGGAGGAGGAGAGGAGAGGAGGGGAGAGGAGAGGAGAGGAGAGGAAAGGAGAATTGTTTGCATCACTGGTAGTCATTGGTAAACTAATAATACGACTAAAGTGTTGTTTTATTTAGCGGCTTGCTTACACAACCTGACATCATTTCGAGCATTGTTCTGTTTAAGTAGAGCTGTTACTTTGCTTAAACATGTCACAGTAATGGTTTCATAAAGCTGTTATGCTGATCATAGAAATGCGTCATTTTAAGCTCTGATTTGCTTTTTCCAGACTTATTTGAATGTCTGACAGAATCAATGTAGGAGTTTGAAACTATGCTAAGTAATTGGCTGTCTCATGCACACTAAAAATAGCTCAAGTCATTCTGCAGTTTTTGCATCAAAGTTGCACGGGGGACTTAAAAAAAAGTATTTTAGTTCATCAAGATGAATAACTTCAGTTGAACAGGAGGAAGGATGTTTAAGTAAATGTAACATGGAGGTGGCTCAGGTGGTAAGTCTTGTACATGGGAAGGAGAAGGAGAGAAGGTGTCTGGATGAAGAGTGGACATGAGAAACTGTATCCCATGGATGAATCCAACAAGCTGGGCAAGAGGAGGAAGAAGAGGTGGAGCAAAGGAGGATGATTCTGGTTAATAGCACAGCGGTAAATGAGCACAGCATTGGATTGAAAGCCAGTCTGATTGGTATGCAGGTGCCCAAGGTTACAGCAGAGAGAGAAAAATGCATTTCTGCAAGTCTTTTAGCAGTTCATTCAATGTTTCCTTGTTTTAACAAATGGTGATATCTGCTGTGCACCATGATCTGTTTTGACTCATGGTACTCATCATAAAAAAGAACAAAACTGCAGTTTTATCACTGACAACATGACCTGAAATGAACTCAAAATGAAAAATTGCTCCCCTTTGAGATACTTGTTAAATTAAATTTTCCTTAACTGAAGCAGAATATGAACCGAATAACAAGGGAGCACATAAAAATCCCTCATAAATTCCTTGTCAATTGGGGATATTAAAGCTTTATGGACAACAACTGCGTCAAAGTTTCAACTAAAATCTAATTTCAATGCCCCACCCCTCGGTCTTTATGATGCATAAATATTTAACTCCTGCTAAATACGCCTACATTCACATTTAAAGTTCCACTTTTTTACAAGTCCTTTCCACTCTATTTACCTCATATAATGCTGTCTGCAGAAGTGGAGTTTGCGTTTTGATTTTTTGGTGTGTATCACTTCAGTGTGTGTGTGTGTGTGTGTGTGTAGTACTACTCTGTGTCTCACCTCCATTGGAGACAGTGTTACCTCCTGCATTGTGCGGGAAACAGCAAAATACTCAAAGTAAGTGTTGAAGTTTTGTCTCTTTTCTGGCTGAGTCCTTGCTGATGAGATTGATACACATTCACTGTCAATTTAATTGGACCAAAAATAAGAGCAGTTATCAGCTTCAGTTAGTTTAATCTGTCCAAAAACCAAAAGAGTAAAAACAATCCTGTGAGGTTGTCGCGTGTATTTATATGTCAGATTATTTCTTGGGGCAGGGTGACTTCCTGGAGTATTGTCACGGTGAGGTTGCCAGGTAACCAGTGAAAAGCCATGTGAGCTGCTTTCCATGGTTTCCAGTGTGTTAAATTAAGCTAACAAGCTTTCTGTGGTTTATGATATTCATAGAGGTTTGAGAGTAGTATTGATCTTCTCATTTAACTCTGCATACAAGTACATTTCCCAAAATGTGAACCATTCCTGTAAAGCAAGTGCATCAGCCTTTCGAGCTGTTTTTAAGGATGTTGATCTACAGTATATTTATTTTCAGTGCTTTTTATTTGCACAGCACTTTAGAAATGCACCACCGTAGAACACACACTGTCAGGATCTGTTTCTGTTAACTTGTGTTTGGGTTGTTTCTTGGGTTGTGTGTTTTGTTTTTTTCTGTGTCAAGCAGACACGTGCAGCTGGAGGTGTGGCTACCTTCCCTGGGCAGCTGATCAGGCGCACCTGTTCCTCGTGGACCTCGTCAGGCTGCTGATTAAGCAGGTCTCAAGTTTCACTCAGTGCCAGAGTATTGCACCTGATTGGTAGCAACACTTTGTGGACCCTCATGTTTTTGAATAGTTTTTGTCTTTTGTCTTGGACTCTGGATTGACGTCTCCTCTGTGTTGTGTAGGAACGTTTTCCTGAGAGCTGGGCTGTGGTCTTCTCCTACTGTGGTGTTGCCTGATCAGATGCTGTCCTGCTCCATGCCTGCACGCCTTCACTACACACTGCATGTGTTTGTAAATCATTTGGAAAATAAAGACTTTTTTCCAACTGGGTCTAACCTCACTCCCAATAGACCCATTTACTGTAAGTAAACAAAGAAGTATGCGCGCACATTGTGGCAACGAAAGTATGGCGGCTAGCAAAGGCTTGTCAAGCTACTCTGGTGCATTATCAACAAAGTGGAGGACTATATACACACTGCAAACTGCACCTGTATGGCAGGGTAAGTATTATTGTGTGCTGATTTCACTTTCTTTGCCTTAACAGAAATGAACATGAACTGCTCAGATAACTTAACTGTGATGTAATAGGCTTTTACACTTGCCGGTACCCGTAGTTAATGAATGGTATAATTGGAAGGTTGTCATGGTAACAGTTGTTGTGGTGTTGACGAGATAAAAACATTATGTACGATGAAGCTCGGTTGTCAAGCCTCGTTAATATAACATAACAATCTAAACTGCCAGTGTCCAATATAAAAATGATAACAGGCTGATGGCATGCACCAAAACCGTGGCTAACGCTGCTAATGCTAACAGCTAGCTTCCACACTCACTAAGGAGTCTCTGCACAAGATAAAAAACACAACAACCAGACATTTTGATGACAAATTTCCACGTGGTTCTTCCCAGAGAGGTGCAGACAATACCAGGTAAACAATGCACGCAGCTTCGTGATGACGTAGGCTGTAAATGGGTCTATAGCGTATTCCCAGAATATGTAACACACACTACACCCTCAGAATGAAACTTAGGCAGTAGAGGTTGATAAAGCCTATCTTTTACCACTGCTAAGCCAGAAAAAACACACTAGATTTTACAATTCTCATGAGGCAACCAGAAAATGAATTTTATCACACCATCTCTGCCTGGTAAAAAATCTACATCTCTCAAACTCTATCCCACAGGATGAGATGCATTGATAGCCCAGGCCGAAATAACCTGGCTAACATGATAACTGTTAGTTGGTCCAGAGCCACACTGAAATCAATTCCTTGAAGGTTTAAGAAGGACGATAGCTGTCTGGTTAAATGATGGGAGAGAAGCAAACAGACGGCACAACACTCCACACACTTTGTTTTGCTGTATCTTCACCTGTCAGTCATTTTGGCCCCATGTTTTCATTAATTTCCATCATGTAACCCATAATGGGAGTTTACTTCAGACTCAGTTTGACATTGTCTTCTGGCAGGGTACGTTTAATCATCAAACAAGTCACGTTGAAGCTTGTGTGTTCAGATGACATTGCCAGTAGTCCTTTCTATTACTATAGTATTTGTTATTTCTTAACGGCCGTGTAGAGAGTGGGAGAAAAGGCAGATATTACCGTTGACATTTTGTCAGGCCTGAAAGGACAGACACCGGCAGATTACTCATCCCTCTGGAAATTAGGAGGACCATCTATGGACAACTTTTAAAGACGAATCAACTCCACAGAAGACAGATGGGAGTCTGGCAAGTGTAGGCATGGTGGACTGCAGAGCTGGATCTCAAAAACTGTGAGTGGGTTCATGGGGGTGTGTGTGTGCTTGTAGGATAGCAGAGCACAGTTTAGGCTGTCCCTCTCGGCAGACCGAGGAGTCTTCTGTCCACGCACATCAATCTTGTTACAGCAGAACGCCGCCTCCCAGGAATCCAGGCTTCGTCCCGGTTTGGATTTAGGAGCTCTCCTTCATTCTTTAAACCTTTCTCACTACGTCTCCCCATTTTATCATCGTCGTCATCGTCATCATTCTTCCCCTCTCGTTCCTTCACACACACTACTTCTCTGTCTCGCAGTCACTTGCACCTCTCTTCCTCCCTCTGCCACCCGCCACTCTCTCTTTCTCCACTATCATTTCCCACCTCACATTCATTCATTCTCATCTCTCAGCTCCAGGAGGTTTAAAGTTATTAAGGGTCAGGGCTGTGAGCTGTGCATCATTAACACATCTTCTGTGGATGTTAGCGTTGCAGTTTTCTGCTTAATCCAATTACTTTCTTAGTTAATCACTTAACCTTTTTTTTTTTTTTTTTTTTTCCAGGAA
>OOFC01003292.1:3652-55796 GCA_900323345.1 Pseudochromis fuscus | reverse complement strand
TTTTTTTTTTTTTTTTTTTTTTTTTTTTCCAGGAAGCTTGTCTGCTTGTCAATCATTAACATTAGCTGAAAACTGATTAAATAGTCTGTGGCATAAAAGCACAGAGGACTGCAGATTAGCTGTTGAAGGTAATGGATAATGACTTCCTAGTGCGAGGAGATCGCGGTGTAAAATGTAATATTATGCAGGATGAGTACTAATGTGGTTTATTCTGTAAAAAAAAAAATCTTTTCCTCGTGCTTTCACTAAAATCTTTTCAGTCAAAACATAATTGGAACCACAAAAAATGCTATTATTAACCAACAATGATAGGTAAAATTATTAAAAAGAAAGCATATTTTCAACATTTGATCTGATTCTTGTATATCCTTTGAATTGTTTTCAGTCATAACTACGCCTGAATGCATAAATCCCTGCACACACTCACTGTCACCAACACATACAGACACACACAAACACCATGCACCCTGGGATTCATCAACCAGCGCATATTTAACCAGGCTGGGGGCCATGCCAACAGTGTCCACAAACAATCATCAATCATGAGGAGCTACAAGCCCACCACACACGGACACTCTCTCACACACACACACACACATCATCCATCCAGGTGGTCGACTCTTGTCTCACAATAGCTCATTTCCGGGCCAAATAAACACTCCAGTTAAAGGCGCTGACTGTGGGTGCTTGTCTTTTCTAATGAATCGCTTATTGACTCGCTTGTATTGAGGTGACTGGCCCCGCCCCCTTTCTGTCACCCTACAGAGTGACGGTACAGCAGGAATGTGACAGCCCGAGCAGTCGGACAATACCGTCTTGTTTGAGAAGCTGACGTACAATACTGTGTTGCCATAGCTACCAAGAAAGAGAGAGTAAAGGGGTGATGGAGAGAGGAGGGAGAGAAGGGGCTAGGCTGCAAAGGAAAATTAATTTGTGTACAAGGCCATGTCGCAAAGAAAATTGCATTTTACCCTTAGAAGGGAACCGAGGGAGAAGCCGTTGTTAGTCCAGTGTTTGTGTGGATATCTGTGTGTGTGTGTGTGTGTGCGCACGTGTCTACAACCAGCCAGATGTCATCTCAGTGGATTGTGGGCAGACGTGTTGCAGGATGTCAGGAGGCTCTTCATTACAGAGGCTTTTAAATAAAACAGGCTGAAAGGCTTAAAGTAAGATGCAGCCCATGGAGCAGGATACACACACTATTGCAAAGCAAAAAAAGAGGAACGAAGGGGAAAAAAAACCAAACCCCACTCTGATTAATTTACTGCATGTATGTGTCACGTCCCTTGCTCACAAACACCAGCAGGCAAAAAACAAAAAAAAACCCTGCACAAGAGGAGCACATTTTGCATACATCTCTGACACACACAGACAGAGAGTGAGAGAAAGATTTCTCTCTTTTTGTGGCATGACGAGTCGTCTGAATTCCACGGCTCTCTAAGTAGGTCATGCAGCCTTTTCAGAGTTCCACTCCTCCCCACGCTGCATCAAAAATGCATAAATCCCTGCACATTCTCCTTGCTAGCAGCTTCCCAGGCTGGCTAAAGCACATCTTTAGTGATTCTAATCCCATCAAAGGTGGTTCTGCTGGTATGTAAACACAACATGGGATAAAAATGCGATCTCTGGCAGTTACATTCATGATGGCTCCTCATATTCTATTTTTTTTTTTGGGGGGGGGTGTTTATGAAGTTACAATGCAGCAGTGAATAGGTGCTAGTGTTGACGGTGTGGGCGAGGTTTGGCTGAAGTCCAGTTAAAATAAAAGTGAGCGTTTTGGTTCCCACCAAGAGAAGCTGGGCGGGTTGGCGATGCTATCTGTAAAGATACACTCCACCGTCAGATGAGTTGAATGAGTTGAATAGTGAAGGTACAAAGCGAGCACAGGTGAGATAAGCGCTGCCATGCCTGCTGACAAAGAAAGAGCAATCAAGAAATGGTACCTTTACACACTGTGGAAATGTTACAGCTGATGTTCACAGGACCTTTTGTAAGAGCTGCACGGTGGCACCTTTTGAATTTTGCATACTTTAAAATGAATTTATTAGACAATAAAACATCCTCATTACAAGACATTCAGGAATTAAATGAATAACATGAAATTTCACTCTAAGGGTGAGGTGCTGCCTTTGTAAAAGCTCTGAATGGGCTGAACTTTTAAATCACTAGAGTCACGTTAAAATATGAATAGACATTTTATCTTTGCTTGGGCAAATGACAGCTTCGCTTCCTGTCAACCAAAAGTTCATTGTGTCACTCTGGGTATTGAGTTCATCCATAGATTAATAATTGATTAGATCACAATAATAGTCTTCCTCTGCTACATCCCAATCTCTGACCACTGGGACCGCAAATGACAGTCATCGCCAATGACTCGCCGCAACTGCATCACCTATCACAGAGCTGCTGTGTGTGTGTGTGTGTGTGCTTTGTAAGGCTGAGTGTGTGCCTAAATAATTTAAAAGACCACAAAGTACCCATTCTAAATTGTATGTAATAAAACCACAAAATGCACGACTGAATAACAATGAGCTAATGTTAATCAATTCATCCAGTTTATTTACAATTATTATATTTATATTTGCCAAATTGTGTCTTTTACTGAGCAGTCCTCATTGTTTTTTACTGCTGTTGTTGCTGTTGGATATTTTACTTGCTGTTTGAGACAATACAAAGATCTGTTTGTCTTATCACCTGAGAAAGGTATTTTTTGCCTGACCTGACCTATTAGATAAAATCTAAGTAAAGTCTGAACTTTCAAACAAAGAAGCATTAAAATTGTACATGTACTAATCAGTTGAGACTCTCAAAGTGGCATCCTTTTAAACAAAGCAAAAAAAATAAATCTGCAATCTGACAGCAGAAACAATGACTGTCTTCTTCCTGTCAAAGTTAAAGATGAAAGTGTGGGAATATTTCGACGAGGTATAAAACTTTATTTCACTGCAATCCCCTGGGGATGCATATCTGTCAGGATGTCAAAATGCAATTTTAATGAAGACCACAACTGCTGTCAATAAGAAAACACAATAAGAGTCGAGCCTTAAAGACAGGCCTAAAGCCAGCATTGAACTCCGCCTCATAAATAAATCAACTAGTCTTCAGTTTCTCAGCTAAAAACGTCTGCAGGACAATATAGGGGAGAGACAGAGAAGACGGTGGTGTGTGTATGTGTGAGAGGGAAGTGTGTAAAATGGACACACAGGTCGCCACAGCAATATCAAAGTGTGGAGGCCTCGGTAGAGACTCTGTCACACATACGTCGCACATGTTCTCCTCTGCTTAATAGCTTTAGATCATACATGCATTTTACATGTAAATAGTATTTTCAGTTTGTAAGTTCATACTAAAGTCAAGAAACAAACCCTGCATTCAAAAGCATTTGTATTTGTGTCCTACAAATGGCAAAAAGTAAAATCAGAATTTCAACAGAAGAATTGATAAAGCATCAGTTCCTCATCCCTCATTACTGTCCTGAATCTACCAGGATATACTGACAAAGTATTCATTTAAACTATAAGGAAATGCAGACACCACATTTTGACATGTTAATTTTTCACACCTCTGATTGGTTGGCTGTTTGTACATAAATGACAACAATGCAGAACCATTTGAATCACTAAACATAGGGGGACCATCGACCCCTGAACTGATTCTACAAAGTCCTTTAGAAATCTTACATACAACAACTGAATGAGTGAACTGTGTGAAACCAGCTTACCGCACGTCTTTACAACGTGTTTAAATACAATTTTCTTAGGATATTTTTTATGTCCATCCTTTTCTACACAGCTTTTACACTTAAATTTCTCTAGACCTCAAGACAGTGGTCTGGCAAGTAATCTTGTTATATTAAATCTTTTGTAATGTGAGTTTCTGTGAATCACTCACACTCACACTGGATGGTTCACAATAATTTAAGAGGCCTCTCATAACGTTCTCAAGACCATTCAGTTATATCATCCAGGTTTAAATAAAACATGGCCTGGTACAGAATGATATTGTAGTGTTTTTTTAAATGGGAGGTAGGGTAATTGTTTTAATCGTATGTTATCACTTGCATCTAACATTTCAGCACACTACATTGCAAAGCATAGCCCTGGAAAAACGACCACAAACTAGTTTTTCAATATGCCTCTGCAAGCCCAACCACAGTGAAGGCCAATCAAAACTTATTTACATCTCAGGACGAAGCCAGGGAGATCCAGTCTCATTCAGAGGGTGTTTTGGCCTGCAGGGGGAGGGATAGGAGTCTTCTTCAGTTTGAATCTGCAAAACTTTTACAGCATAGGCAGCTGAGCTTAATGAGTGTTGTTGAGCTCTGGTAAAGCATGGGCTACCAGGCAGTTACAGAACTCTCCTCTTTTTTTTTTCTACCTTCTCTCCCGACTCAACAATGCCCAATGGCTTCTTTTCTTTCACAGCGAACCAACAACCCCTCACATGCAACGTGTCATACAAAGACCAAGAAGCAACATTGAAATAACGACACCTCCAGGGCTTGAACACAGTGCTCTGCTGCCCCTTTGTGCTTGCTACCTTTTACTCTGTGTATTTCAGTTCGTGTCCACATGTGTATTTCAAAATCTACTGCTGTTTACTCAAGTGAGAAAATCCAGAAATCCTCAACAGCAAGTGCCCAAGGGCTCACTCCTAATTGCCCCCACCACAAGTAGGCCAGAGCAGTTCATCTCAAATTGACAAAACTAAAGACAAACACAAAGCAGAGAAGTGTGCCACCGCAGGCGGCGGGGTTCTTATATTTCCATTTAATCCTCACACGGTTTCAGAGCTACTATTTAAAGATGTGTTTAAAAGCCTCAAGCATCTGTAATGAGCCTAAGTGGCATGCTATATAAATAGCTGGTATATGGAGCAGATAAACAAGAATAACTATTATGAGACAAAAATAATGAACAAAAACACCAAGAGTTTAAAAAGAGAAAAGAAGGTAAGATAAGAGGTGAAACATCACAACATAAAGCTTCTGCCTACCTGATTGCCTGTGTGTGTGTGTGTGTCTGTGTGTGTGCGAGTGTGTGTTCCCCTCTCCGACAAGCAGTAATGAATAAAATAACAGTGGAGGAAGATGAACTACTTCCTCTGTGAACTCATCAGGCAGACATTGGCATGCACCACTGCCTCCAAGATGGCTGCATCTCTGCCCCCTCCTTGTGAATACTGTCTGCTACAGCTGGGAGAGGGAAAGCACACTGCAGGTGAGAATATGGGAGAATATGTTATGGGGCAAAGAAAATGCCCATATGAATTTGCTGCATGGTTGAAATGGAGAGGTACTGTTATCCCCCCCAACAGGCTACATAAATCTGCACTGAAAAGAAGAAAACAACTTTAATACTTTAAAATATAGCCTGAGAACAACTCTTCTTGTGATAGTTTCCAATGGGAATGGCTCCATTCACTCGCTGTGATTTAGGTTTTGCTATCAGGTCAGATCAAATTTAGAGCTTTAAGCTGTTGCTACACTTTTCATTGTGTCAGAAAAAAAAAAAAAAAAAACAGCTGGAAAAGTTGAGTAAATAAAACAAAACCAAAAAGAGTCTGTGGCAGTACCAGGAAGCTTGTGTGCGAAGCATGGTTGGAAATAACTGCTGTTCAGGTATGATAATAAATGTGGACAGCTGCGATGGAGGCAAAGGAGAGTGACTCTGGAGGTTTTTTTTCTTTCATGCGTTTGATGTGTCTCCAGGAGGATGGCACTGCCCCCGGGGGAGCAGGGCCAGGCCAGAAGGCCTTTGATGAGGCACCTCCACTGGCTGTGATCGGATAAAACTGCTCCCCTCTCATTCGCACCTGCCCCTAGAGATGATCCTATAACTCTGATAGTGCAATGGATGTGCTGAATAATACAGATTCTGTGCTATTGTATTGAAGGTTGAGCTTACATAGTGTGCTTTAGCAGTATTTTAAGGTATGAAACAAGTCAGAGCAATACGTTCACATCAGTAACTCTCACTGGGGAGATTGTAACTGCATCTCTCCATTGTACACAATCATTACATCTCCTGTTCCTCTTCTAATCTTAAATGAGATCTGGAGGTTTACTTGCCTCGTCACAATCAAACATAACGACTGTTTGACATTACCGTGACAACAGGAAGTGTTCATATGCAGTTTCTAGAGTATTGCTTTGTAGTGAATGCTGACACACACACACACAGACGAAGAAATTATTTAAAATGTGGCCTACGTCAGAATAGACAATGTGAGGGCAGGACGGAGGACAGAAATAAAGAAAAACTGGCAGAGGGAAGAAGGTAGAGTTCAGGGATGACAAATGAAGGGTGCGTGAGAAACGAAGACACAAATTGCAGAAGGAAGTGTGACAGATCGGAGCGGGGAGAGCACATGTGAATGGGAGGGAGGAAAGGAGCAGAGGATGAGAAAACGAGCGAGGGAGGAGGTAGAAAAGTTCCATCACTGTTGCGATAATGTGGGTGGAAGGCAGCGCGTGGGCAGATACATGGGAGAGAAGAATGCAGAGGGAACTGGCTCATGACTCTCTCTCTCTCTTTCTCTGACTCTCCTCACATCAGCTCATCCACAGAGATGCAGAATGAGCATGAGACTGTTCTCTTTTCATGTCTCCGCATTCCCGCACACAGCCACAAACCACTGGTAAGATAATGATTGCTGCAGTCATTAGGCGGGAACAAGGGGAACTGTGCCCGTGATTGTGTAAACGTGTGTGTGTGTATGTGTGTGTCAAGTCAATTGCTTTCACAGAACAAAGAGTCATGTCAATCACCAAAGCCCAGTCCCGCCCTTTAACTTACAGTCTGTTTCATCATTGGTGGGAGTGATGAGATACAGAGCAGGCGGCAAATACACTGATGAGATCTTAACATGTTCTTATATAAATACACACAAGCTCATTCACCACACACACACATTCACACACAATCCCACATGCACACAAACCATTTGATGTTTTTGCATGTCTCCACCAGTCGCCAAGGAAATGGGTTTTTTTACTCGCATCCCGGTCGGTCAGTCTGCAGCATGTTGCCATGGCAACAGAGAACCTGTTGAAGGGGTTAACTGCATCACTGGTGTTCAGAAAAAAAAAAAAAAAGGTTTCCATGTGACGGCATTTGCAGATTTTGACCTGGCCCACTGTCAGAAATGCGCGTGTTCGTACATGTGTTAAGTGTTTTTGTCTATTTTTGTCTGACACAGCGTGCGCGATGTGACGTGTTGGATTCTTTTCTTGTCTGCAGGTTTTTCCGCATGTGAGAAAGAAAAGGCTGACGAGGGTGATAGAAACAACGTGAGCGACAATGAACCAGAGCAAAATCACTGAATGCTGTTGCCTCCACGGTCGGGGGAGTTCAAAATATATTTTAAACAAACAAATCAGTCTGAAATCTGTGCGGAGTGAGCGTCACACACTCTCCCACTGTGCCTGTCGCATATAACCAAAATGGTTTCAAGTGCTTGCAGGCACTGCACTTAGATGCATGACTGTCATTTGGCAGGTCACTCTGACATGCAAAAATATGCAGGCGCATAGATCAATAAACTGACTTTGTGTCCACTGAACATCAGCCCATCACTCTAAAACCCATCGCAATCTTTAAACTTTGATTTGTGGTGTTACTCCTCGAAAAAATAAAAATATTGTGTGGCACGGTTTGTGCACGCTGCGATCTATAAAAAGCTTTTAGGAGGGGTCACTTTTGTATTGTGCAAAACTATAAATACAGGATTTGTAAAGCACTTGATTTAGCTGTTGTTTATCATTATTTGTATTCATCTGAAAATGAATGATGAGAATAAGACTGAAATGTAACTGCTACTGCTGTACAGAGTGATGCACTGTATTCAATAGTTAATTGGCACAAATACGGATAAATAACCAACCAGCTTAGAAAACACAGAGTCTGTATTAACATTCACTCAATCAACATTTAGCTAAGTTTATGTGTTCTCCATAATGGTGAACATTTAGATAAATATAAATGTATGGCAACAATAGCATATTGTTAGTATTTGTAAAAGAAAACTTTAAAGACTATGTTAATTTCCATCTTCATATTTATAGCCTTGGTCTCCTCTAGAGTAGGTTGTGACTCAGGTGGTAGAGCGGGTCGCCTGTAAGGTTGTGGGTTCGATCCCTGACTCCTCCTGTCCACATGTCGAAGAGTCCTTGGGCAAGACACTGAATGCTGAGTTGCTCCCAATGGTGGCTAGTGCCTTGCATGGCAGCTTGGTAGCCATTGGTGTGTTAGTGTGTGTGTGAATGGGTGAATGAGTTGCCTTGTAAAGCCCTTTAGGACCTAGTTAAGGTCATGAAAGCGCTATATAAATGTTCTGCATTTACCATTTAGAGTAGTTTTGCATAGATTGCAGCTCATATTTAGCTGATAAGGTTCATTTATGCAGTCCCTCTTTTCATCCTCTGTGTGGCTGTTATGACCCCTCTCCCTCCTCAAGTGCCCACTTCCTCTGATTGGCTTGCATGACAGGTGTCGACTCTCCAGCAGGTGATGGTGAACATACAAAGTAATGCTACTTTGTTAATTGTATACTCAAACCAGTGTGAACAAGTTTGTTTTAATCAAATTCAAATTAATATGGTAAATTATTGACAAAAACTAAGTCTAATTTTGCAACAAACGTTTTCTTTCTTTATGATTTTCAGCATGAAGTGTTAAAGTTTGAATCATTCTCCTTTTGTCGTGCAAAATAAATCACACCTGCAATAAGTGAGCACTGAAGACCCAAGAAAGATAACTGTAATTTAAAGTCTGCACCTGACAGCGTAACTTATAACAGTGCAGTATGTTGTGGGATTTGCAATGCCTGTGTCGTTGCTGCTTTTTTTGTTGCAGGGCAAAGTGACGGAAAATGCTGAAACTGTGGTTTGTTGCTGTGAAATAACATTAGTCACACACAGAGAAGTTTACTGGTCTCCAGGGATCAAACACCACAGCTTCCTCAAGACTACTGCAGGACTTTCTGCACGGACAAGTGATAACACAGGTTTAAAGTGTTGATGCACTTGTTTTCTTGGCCCGTACAGACTAATATTATCACTTTCACTGCCTGGACAATGCTGCAGTCGTTAATGTCCAACAATAGTGTGAAAACTTTACTGGACAATAGGCTCTTTTGGTCACACTCGAAATTAAAATTCAGAAAATCGTTATTCCAAAATGATTCAAGATTGTATGAGTACAAATTAAATAACTCTAAGGAGATTGTCTGGAGAATTAGTGTTAAATTCTTTCCATTGGCTATTTTAATGTGATTCTGTTCATTAGCTGCTCAGTGAGAGGATGCACATAGGTCACTAACAAAGCACCACGCAGTCTATGCAAAGCACACACGCTCCATCCTTAGTTCACTGAGTATTCATGTTTTCAAGCCTCCTTCTATGTTCTATAGTGTCACCAGGGCTGGTCTCAATGAAGAGCTAAGTCAGCCTAAGGCTCTTCCTGTACAGTATATCTGATCCAACCATGCACATGGAGTGGAGCTGCTGGAAGAGACTGTCTAACACTGTACGTAGCTTGCAGAGTTGATGAGCTTGGAAAGGGACTGATGATGTGCGTTGGGACACAGGGCCCATTGTTTCCAGGCTGCAGATCATGATGGCAAGAACGATAGGCAACTCCAGTGACCTAAAATTAGTGTGCAGTGTTAGTTTAGCCCCATGTGCGATGGTTTTTTAAAATGGCCAGAGCGCTCTCAGGCAGTTTTTGTGTGTCAAACATGACTGCTGTACACTGCACTCGTTACAAATAAACAGAAATATCTCAAAAGCCTTTCTCGGGGGAAGTACAATTGGATGCATGACTCATACAAAACACACACAACCACAGTGGCATAGAGAAGGATCAATAACAATCTTTTTTTTGTTGTTTTTTTTAACAGATTGTCACAAATGATGTTTCTAGTGAGCAAGGCTCTGTGTTAGTAAGTACATGGACCTACAGAAAAAATGCCTCTGTGCATCCTATTACACAACATCCCCAAATACCTTATCCTATGAAGCCACTGTATCTTTGTGTGTGTGTGTGTGTGTGTGTGTGTGTGTGTGTTGGGGGGGTCATCAAAACCTTTTACAAGATTGATGTCACATGCCAGTTCTGTTTTCTCATGGTCATAACAAGTGAATCTCAGCATTAGTCAAGTCATTTTATTTATAGAGCACATTTGAAAACAACATGCACTGAGCAAAGTGCTTCACAGTAAAACAAACATAAACAGGAGGAAAAAAGTCAATTACGGAGCATAAACTAAAGGCACAGAATTACAACGCAGACAATAATCCAGATGCAACCAATCAATATGTACCCAGAATGAAACAATATGTTGTTGTAGTGATTTAAAAACTTCACCTCGGTTGGTAATGAAGATAGAAAATCATTTTCTGCAAACAGAAGAGACGACAGGTTCTCACTCATGCGAGGGAGACATCCAGCAGACCAATGTACAAATTAAACACAATGACACTGAAAAACAGACTGTGAGATCCATCCACAATTTAGACTTGTCCTTTTTATTTTTTCCAGAGAAGGACAGAGACGACACTCTGACAGTGATGTGTCCTGACATCCTCAAAACATAACCTGTGTGTCTGTCTGTGCGTGCACATTTTTTTTATGTGCGTGAGCGTGTGTGCATCCGTGTGTGCACATGGATGTGTGTGTATGTGGTTTATTCATTTGGTGGTGAATCACTAGGCTCTGGGGGTCCCGGCTGACTTCCTTTCACCCTGCCAACTCCCACTGATCTTTGCCTCTGCTCTCTCTCAATCCCTCATTTCCTGGCCTCCATCGCTCTGCTGTCGCAAGGAAACATTTCGGAAAACACATCCACACTTCAGGAATTCAAAAAAGGAAGTACCTGATACACACAGTAATTCTAGCACTTTTTTTTCAACAACTTTCCACGAGTCTTAAACTTATTAACATTACAGATCAGGATGTACAGAGGTAGAACATAGTGTTAAAAGGCGTTAGGGAAATGTGCTTTGCAGCTACAAAGAATCATTAAATGCATTTGGTTTTTACTGCAGGAATAACAACAGTAATGAGAGCCATGCTGTTAGAATGGGCCGTCTATGTCAACTATTCTGTAAGCTTAACAATCTGCACAGAAAACATTTTCCCGCCCCTGTGTAACCCCTTAGGAGCAGCCTTTTTGTGGCTTCGTCACAACCAACTGACTGCTCCATCCCGACACTGCTAGCAAAACAGGATGTTTTATCAGGCGGAGCCAGTGGGGACTTGTACTGTCTGCCCTCTGATCTGTGTTCCCATCAGTTGAGCCAAGCTGCTGGACTAATGGGCATCTGGGCAGATATTAGAGTGTTGTGCTAACCTAATGAGAAAACACTAGTTCCCCATACTCCTCCTGACAGAGGAGGCAGGAGGAAAGAGCAATGAGGGGAGAAGAGAAGAAACAGTGGAGCCTTAATTAGAGCGCACGCGAAAGAAAATGTAAAAAGAAGGGTGAAGGTGATGGACATGCTGTGATTCAGGGTGATCAGGGATAAAAACCAATAAAACACTATAACGTGGCTAAGCAATGATTTTTTTTTTATGGGTGTAGTCGTCACAAACACCACCCAAACTCAGCATCTGTCACTGTGGCCTCAAATCTGAATATCCACTTCCAGCTAAATTGGTCAGGTCTGATGAATAAACCAGTGCTGTGACTCTCAGCCCAGGAGAGGGCCATGCATTACTGCTATGAAATGTTAAATGACTTGCGAGGACTATAAAAGCAGCAGCAGCAGCAGCAGCAGCAGCACTTGGACAGGGAGGAGAGAGGAGGGGGAGCTGGCTGCGTTTGCTCTTCCTCTCCGCGGCACAAGTGTCAGCTGCGCTCCCCGTCTTTTTAACCACTGGTGTGGAACGGGGCCCGGCTTGTTGGGGGTTTGAGCAGCATGGGCAAGGAGAGTGTGTATGCTCCTGTGTGTGTGTGTGTGTGTGTGTAGGTGGGAAGGGTTTAAGGGGTTTGCGTGCCTGATTCTTGTTGTGTGTGTGTGTGTGTGCTACAAGTACAGCCTCAGCTGCCAGAAAAAAAAGGGCCCCTCCGGCTGGGTTCAGGTGCGTGTATGATCTTTCAAAATCTCCCTCAGTCTTTATTTTTACTTTTTACTTTGTTTTTTTTTTTTACTTCTTTTTTGTTTTTCTGTCTCTTTCACTGCGTCTTCTCTCCCTCCTGCTACATTGCTCTGGGATACTGACTGAGTTAATGAAACTTGGGACTAAAGCTTTGTAGAAACACACTCGCATCCCTCCTAACTGTCATGCTTAAGCACTGCAGGAGAGCTCCTCCACTGTCTTCCATACACATATACAGAGAAAACAAAACAGGCACACACAGAGGAAATTCATGATTACAGGCACACACACACATATACACGCACACACACACACAAAACACACACTTTAGTAGCAATCCCAGCTCATTAGAGCTTCCCTCTCTTTTAGCCCTGCAGGTTAAAAACACTTCATATTAGCCATGCTTCAAACAGCCATGCTGGGGAGAGATAGGGGAGTAAATTTACAGTTTTCCATTATTCATGTTTTTCATGCATGCTGCAATTTGCACATCCAGCATATTGTGTGGAGAGAGAACATACATTGTATGTTCTTTAAACACACACATGGGTATAGATGAAAGAGGAAGTCAAGTGAAAGTATGAGAAGCCACTGACATGTGAATATGAGGTATTTATTTGGGAGGAAATACAAAGGAAAGCCCAATTAGACACCAGTCCTGCTACCGGGTATACAGACAGGAAGTGAGTGTGTGTGTGTACAGATGTGCATTTTGCTGGACACATGTGAGTGTGCCTATTAAAGAGAGTGTTGGAGGGTAAAGCAAAGAAAAAGAATAAAGAGATTAAGAAAGTGATGTTAAGAGGCAAGGGGCTAAACAGTCGAGATGCTGAGTGTTTACACTGTATTGCACGCAAGTCCTGCTAGCCAGGCAGAAGACTGAGCTTTGAATCAGAGCTATATATAAACCCTGCCACTACTGTACTTATGGCAGTTGTGAGCCAAATGAATAGGCTTGACCAAGCAAGACAAATAGGGCTGTCAAATGAATGGGGTGGGGGGAGCGGGGTCTTATAGCTGCAGATCCCCAAGGAAGAAATCCCCGGGAATATCCTTTAATGTCATGTTTGTGTAAAGAAAATCCCTCTGATCCCCCATAAAAAATGGAGTATTTCATCATTCATTGAAAGCACAGAGAAGGTGCATGTTTGAGATGTTTGGCCTGTGGGATAAGTGATGGAGAATCATTGTTGTGATCAACAAACTGAAATCCATCGCTGGCATCTGGTCCTAATATTAAGTGTCCCCAGGATGAGTTTGAATGAAACCAGACATTATTTTCTTACAATAAAAATATTAATATAAGCCCCGATTCCAGATCCAACAAATAGCGCATTTACACTGGTACCTACTCGCTTCGCTTCGCCTCGGATCGCTCAGGATCGCCCCCCCTCGGTTGCATTTACATTGCTGAGGATAGTCCTTCCTCCGTGTAGCTGGCCCTCAATCGTGACGTCATCTTTTATGCGATTCTTTCGTTTCTGACCGCGCCGTCCTGCTCCCGCTGAATTTTCTCATCAGCGACTAATGCGTATTTGCGGGGACAGATTACATGCCGCACAGTGATGACGCGATAACGCAGTGGTAATTCTGACCAATAAGATTTTAGTTCCTGCTCTGACCTGACCAGGTACTTTTTTTGGAACCGCAGGAGAGGAGGTACGAAAAGTTGTACCAGGTACCAAGCTCCAGGTACTTTTTTGCCAGTATAAATGCGCCATAAAAGTCTCTGTTGTAAATAGCTGATGAGAAAATAACATATGTGCAACCTGTACAAAGCAGCCAGTTACATCGCTATGACAACAAGCGCTGAGTGACAGCTTTAGCCGGTAGAATTAACTGAGCTGTGTGGAAGTGTGCTGTCAACAGCTTCATTAAAAGAGAGCGGGACACTGTGACCTGAACTAACCCACTAGGCACGTTCATCATTAGCAAAAGCTCCACCTCACATGGCTCTAAATGAATTCACACAGTCCTGTGGATTTTACCTGATAATCGAGACCAGAGCAGACATTTTCCTCCCAATCTTTTTCAAGCATTTTTTCTCTCTCTCTCTCCCGCACACGTCTCTCTCCTCCTCCATCTCTTCTAATCAACTCTGCTTTGCTCCCTCACTCCTCTCTGCCTTCTTGTTTCTATCCACCCGTTTCTGTCATCTCATCTCTTCAGCTATTTTCTCTCTCTCTCTCTCTTTCATTCTAAACCATAACCCTTAATCTCACCAAGGGCCAAATCAGCAGATTAGAAAGAGAGTGACTCTCGCACAGACTTTGCCGAGCAGTTTAATGTTCTGTTCAGAGAAAGTTAGAAGCAGATTAAATCCAAGAAATCTCTTTTTCTCCTCCCTTTTCAATCTTGGCACAGGAGTGCAGACATGCAACGAGCAACAACACATCTTTCTCAGTGCCTGCTAGCTGATTACAATATTACATTATAAAATATTTGGGGTTTTATGTGGGGGTTTTTTGTATAAACAAACACATTATAATTAATCTTTGCTTAGTATATGCATTGAAATCTAAAAACTCAATTTGCTGTAAATATTAAATATAATAAATTTTAGACTTTGGTGACAACTACATTTGCAGGGTTTCTAGCCTTTCTCGTGATACAAGGTTTTAAAAATTCACAGGTAGTAAATTTCTCTTTTGTATTTATTTCTTCATTTAAATGAACAATATTTTCTCTGCACATATAGTTCATATTGTTCACTAATGAATACATGTTTTACCAAAATCCGTCATCCCGTCACCACATACAATATCAACGTTGTCACTCGCTCCAGCTGTGACACGTGAATAAGAAGAATTACATTAAAGGCATTGATTGTGTGGGTGCGTTAATCAATAGCGCAACAGGTTTAATGCATAGCAGAGCGAGAGAGAGAGAGAGACAAATATTTACAAAGTGACACCCCAGAGAGAGGTGGCAGCCTGCCATCGTGATGAAAAGAGTTGCTTCTACTCGAGGGTTAATCAATCTCTTATACAATAATCAGGGGACATGACAGCATCAGGCTTCTTGGCTTAAACGCAGGCATCCTTTGGTGCATAATGATGATGCGTGACAGAATATTTCCTGCAGGCTGCCGTACACCGCACATAGCATACATCCATCACCAGCGAGCACAGGGTGGAGGTGGTGGAGACATAGGGGAGGAAGAAATTAAAGCGTGAACAGGGGATGTTGTAATACAAGTGAGGGGGTGTGGACCGCTGGTTGCCTGGAGGATCAAACAGCAGGCATGAAGGGTAATGGGGAAACGGGGGTCTTCAAAGAAATGTGAGTTGTGTGGCAAGTCTGCGTTTAGGGGTAAATACAAAAAGCAGGTGTTTCTATGGGAACCTTGTCTGTGCTTCTGTGTATTATCGCATGCACTGAGCACACTGACATGTACTTTACATTCAGGAAAGCGTGACCGCACACACAGCTAGGTTTCCTCTGGAGATTAAAAAGCTCCCGTTTTCCCCTTTCTTAATTTTACTTTCCCTAATCCTGCAGTGTCTCTCTGCTGCTCCCTCTTGCTCTGTATTTATAATCCATTTTTAGATATTTCTCAGCTGAATCTGAAATGCAGAAATAATTCATTTACATACTGAATATATTCCCCCCTTTCCTGTGACACACTGAGCCTCGATGTATCTGGGATCCTTTGATCTTACTTGAGATGTCTCTTGATCTAAATGAGACTGGACATCGTTTAAAAAGGCCCACACCTGTCAAAGCACTCTCACTATTAACAGCACATTTCAAAGCATTTTTTTATGTACATATTGCAGTGGCAAAGGTGGGTGAAACCATCATCAAAATACTCTTTGCATAAATAAAAATTAAACTAAAACAGTTTCTCTTATTTTTAAAAACACCTCAGAGTGGATGGGAAATATATGGTTTAGTTTTAGAAAGGTTAAGACACACTGATCACAGCTGTGTGGAGTAGTTTTCATGAAAAGCTCCTCAGTCAGGGGTAAACAGTACTTTGTTGGGGACACATTTGTTTAGGGACACTTGAAACTAATATAAGAATATAAGTTTAATGTCCATGTTTATGGAGATACAATGTAATATTTGAGCCTACAATGTTTTTTCATTTAGCAGAGATTTGTATCATAGAGCATCATGTGACTTCACAAAAAATACTTGCAAGAGGAATCAATTTGTTGTACGTTTTTATTTTTTATTATTATCAGTAAGAAAAATGTAAAACACCACCAGTCATATCCTTAAAAAAAAAACAGCTTCATCAGTCATTGGGTACATGAAGCAAATGCAAAATCTAGAGCGACCATAATCTCTATTCGTTCATTTGTTGTTGCTTTTTTTTTCTTACGGATTACTACCAAAACCAACGTAAAACAAGTTTATCAATGTCACAGTGGTGGCCTGCACACATTCAGTGCACCTCTAAGAGTCAGTTAGTGATGGTATCTCAACAACGATGGGAAAACACCACAAGTGTATTTATAAAAGAATAAAATAAAAGAATTAAACAGCATTATGTAAAGACGAGTGTTCTTTTAATAAATGTGCAAAACTAAAAATATGATTGTCATTGTCACTAAAGGTTATCCACACATGCAGTGCATATTTAAAGTGTGTATGTATCTCTTTTGCTCTGTGGCACACACAAACAGAGAGTGTGCTACCACTCTGATTGTTAGTGGCATCTCCATCTCTCCATGTTTCATTTTCTCCCTGTGATAAAGCCTGGGGAAGAAGCGCCAGCTCCACAGCCATCCTGCTCACCCAGCCCCCACGCCCACAGTCCCCGGTAGGTGGTGTTTTCCTCGCCCGCCTGCCACCGTGCCAAGCACGACATGTGACAGTAGCAGCACATGGCCTCCCAGCATCCCCGCCCTCCGCCCCAATCCTCTGCAGGCCTGTTTCCCCCGAATGTCTGAGAAACACCCCTCAACAGGCTTGGCACACTTGTCATGTTCCTTCTCTCTCCCCAGCCAGAAACCCCAAATGACTACCTTGGAGGCACGCACATGCACACAAGCACACATAGGATACGCACAGATGCATATCAGTGCAATTAAACTCACATAATGACACACGGATGCATCAATGTAGGTGAATATTACGCTGTGTGCCTGAGAAGAGTGCTCAGATCAAACCGTTCACAGATGCAGAGAGATGCTGTGCTTCTGTCTGATTTTCAGTGCATACACTTTTTTTCCCCAGCACTGCTCTCACGTCATTAGAAAGGAGTAAACATGCCAGGTTGTGTTCATACCAGTCACATCCAGCTGTCGTTCAATTCTAGCTAAGCTACCCTCCTCCCCCTCCCAAAATCTTCTCTAAACCATCTTCACATCTTTTCCTCTCCTCTCACCTGTACACGATCTCACCATTACTCAGCCTTTAAATCATTCAGGTGTGTCCTCATACAGATCATGTCAGATCTCTGCCACTACTCTGGCAGTTGACAAACAGAATAAATATGTATGCGTACGTATCGTCAACAAATTCTTCACATAATCACAGAAGTGGAAACATGTCCAGGGACCTCTATGGTACACTTCCCTAAGCATGGGGTGGTTATCATGTGAGGGATGGAGTCTGTGTGTAAATAAATCAGAATTTCCTTTGTGAGTTGAGCCGGATCTGAGCACTGAAGACATTTGGTCTCCAGTGTCTCACCAGCTGCGTTAATATTTCAATTACCCTCATAAATAAATGAATTAAATAGGCGCTAGCATTATTCTTGGTCTGCCCTTGTTGCAGTGGGAAAAAGCTGTGACATATGACAAGACTTCTGCCAAAGCTTTTGTTTTTAATGTATTCAGACTTGGGAGCTGTAAAGCCACAGCAGTTTGGGAGATATGGGTGTAATATTCTTGCCTGGATTTGCAAATTTTTTCATTGTTTGTTCCAGGAAAGCACATTTTGATTCGTGATTATCTGTAAATCCAAAGGGTCAACGGAAGAAAATCAGTGATCACGGTCATTGATCACAGCTTTCTCAGGATCCTCACATTGTTGTGCAGAGTTTTCACTTGCGACTGTTAAAATCTCTGGTTTGAAATTTGGAAAAGTTATTCATGATGTAAATATAACATCCACTGTTTTCCTGGTATTAATCGCAATATCGACAGTAGACAGTGCAACACGATATATAAATTCAATATTGTAGTATCACTTTTAAAATCCTGCCTTTTTGTCTCTCTATCTGAGCACATTTTCCATTTTCTTCTTCTAGTATGACTTCCCATCCCCTCGGCTTTGCCTCCATAAATTGTAGCTTGCAACACTTTTTCCATCTGTCACAGCTTATTCCAGGCAGCATCAGAGGCAAGAAGACCTTTCTCTTTCAGACATCGCTGACATTTACATTTGCCCTCTATCAGAGAAAGAAGAATGGTCGTGACCCTGCGGTCGCCTCGCCATCGTTGTCACACATTCTGCCATGAGGAACAACACTGATGCCCTCATTAATGCAACGCTGTCGACAGTGGGAGTGTGTAAAAAGAACATGTGTGCAAACAACAATATTTAATAGAGCAACAAAATGCATAAATATTACAAGTCACTTTTGTTTTTTTTACCTTAAACTACACAGTATTTTTTATTTTGCAGCTTTTTTTGTGCATTTATTATGAGTATCACAGTCAGGGAGTAAACACATACTGTATAGCCAAATCTCATCTCCCTCAAATTACAGGTTGGATTCAACAACATGAAAATCCAATGAACAAAAGCTACATATTAGCACACAGGGTGGACATGAAGGTATGGTGCACACAGCGAGAAGTGGGAGACCCATTTCTGAAAATGTGATTCCAGTAAGCTGAAGAAGTCGGCATGAAGGCCTTCTTGAAATCAATAGAAGCTCCCCTGTGTGCAAGAGCAAGTCAACAGAGCAGAGAGCAGCAACGAGTCGGGGCATACAGATAATATTTATGTAGAGGGAGGCTCCCAACCACCACCAGGGACCATGTATAATTCTGATTCATACATCTTAAAGGCAGTGATCTAGTAAATATGAGGCATGTTCATTTATTCAATAAGAATACATCCAGCAACAGGTCAGCACTGGAGAATTGTTTAGTATGCCACCTTTAAATATTTATGCACACAACCCCGGGATTGTGTGTCTTATTCTTTTTAAAGTTCAGAGAATGTCTAGAGCACACACAAAATACAAAAAAACACACTCATCCATAAGAGTGCACATGGTTTTGGATGTCGGCCGTGTGAGCGTGAGGTGCTGTGATCTCGCGGCTACAACGCTCCCAAGGACAGATCGTGAGCATCCGTGTCATTAGTTGTGTTCACATGAACCCAGTCAACAGCATCCACGATGGATGTCTCTGGTACATTCAATTAACAGGTTTACCAACCTCATGAATAAATTCACAGCATGTGCACACCGCTGACTCTAATTGATGTCCCCTTTCGACACAATTTCCATACATTAGGAGACACTGCATTGCCAGAGGCTCCTTTATATATTTGTCTGCCAAAGCCAAAAGGTGAAAACACAACTGCATTAAAACTGCCACGTAAAAACATACATGTTAGCCACAGTGGTAATTTCCTTTTTCTGTGTTTTCCCAAAGGAGATTTTTTTAATGGATATGCTAATTGCTAATGTTTCAGCAGAATGGTAATAAGGGTAGCAATTAGTATAACATGAACTGTAGCTCAGAGTGGACAAGAGTTGATTTTGCCTTTTAAAGAGCCTGTAAAATGGAGCTGAAATACCTGGCAGCAAGAGATGTTTCAAAATTAGCATTTGGATTGTTTGGTCTAAAACTAACAAACTTTGCACTCGATGAACTCCAGTAATGTAACAGTTGGCAGATCTTTATTATTGTGACATATCACAAGCTGCCCTAGCATCAGACTGACCAATAGACCAGTGGTCCTCATCCACCGGGCCGGGGCCCAGTGCCGGTCCGTGAGACATTTGTTACCGGGCTGTGCAGGAAGAATTAATGATTTATATAAATTCCGTTGTATTGATCGTTATACTCTGAAAGACATTTTATTTTGAAAAACGACCGGATTCTCCCCAACTTAACTTTCATCTGTGTCTCTTGACACGTCAACACAGTTGTCTCGGTCATGTGATTGAACACGTTAGTCAAACAAACAAGTCCGCAAACTGAGTAAAAAAAACAAACGTCTTTGGAGAGCTTCTTCACAAAGGGGAAACATTTGGGTTTTTTTTATTCTGGTCATGTCATTTTATTTTTGCTGTATTTATCTGCCACACCTTGAAGGCCGGTCCATGAAAATAATGCTGATATCAAACCGGTCCATGGTGGAAAAAAGGTTGGAGACCACTGCAATTGACAACTTGTTTACAGTTACAACACCACAGGGTTGTCGTAGCTCGGTCTATGTGAATATAAATTTTACTATGAATACAACTTAGGAGTAATGTCCTCCATCTGTCCAGATGGGCCTTGGAATTATCTTCTTTACATGGGATAATGAAATCTCACTCTGTCCAACTGCTTTCTATTGAATTAACATGATAGGCATCCTTCCTTCTCACAGCTAGGGGTGTCATCAACCCGACCAGCCATCCCTGTTCATTGAGGACATCAATCACAGACGACCGAGGCAATAAAAGCTTACGAAACCCTAATAACCACCCAGCAGGAATGATGCATGGCAGGGATGTTCTTCTATCACTGTACAATCGGAGTCATTTCCAACACACAGGCTGAAATTTCAAAGACAAAATTCACTTCACTCTCATGTCACTTCAACAGCTCAATATGCAGTACCGTGCAGATTTAATTGCTTTACCCATCTTGTATAGCCCTGAATTGGCTGAACACAGCTGGTGACGTTGACCCCAGTTGGTCATTTTCCTTGGAATTTCCAACACAATGAAAGGGTTTAATAAAAGATGGCTGGCAGAGGAAGTGGCGGCCAGTGTCTCTTGGCAGCAGTGGTGAAAACCCCAGGAGCGCATTCCTCAAGCATCCCTGTGTGGCCATTAAACATCACATTATAGGAAAGGTGTGGAGTCAAAGAAATGTTTGAGTGAAAATAGGACAGGATTGAATGACTGTTTAAAATTTAATATGGCTGACGATAGGTAAGTAATAAAAGCTCCAGTTTGATCCATATTGTCAACGTGCTGCTGGTTTTTAAGTCATAGCAAAAGGGTGGCTTCAATTATTGCTTGGATGTTTCCCAAAAGGAAGAATAAACCAGGCATTCTGCCATCACCGTGTTTTTAGCCATGAAATCAATACACACTTGGGCAACATGAACAGAGGAGCGGCTTTCTGGCAAAGACCGTTCTGCATTTGGATGGAGGCAAGAAATCAGCATGGAAGTAAGAGCATCTAATCATGTAAATAGTGTTATCACCAGATAAGACTGTCTGAGATGAGGATTATTAGATTATACTAAATATATCCCCCTCGGTCTCTATTCAACGTGTCAATTACAATCCAAGATTTCAGATTTCACATTTTAGGAATTCTTCAGAAATTCACGCAGTGGAAATCAATTTTAATGGTTTGGGGTTTTTTATGTGCAGAAGTCAGATATCATTTTCTAAATTTCAAAGCTTTAGACTCATTTTAAGCAGTTTCCACAACAGGTCAAGTGTGTACTGCACATATGATGCTTCTCATGGTGTTAAATCATCAAAGCAGTAATAATTCTTCGACTGGTTCTCACACACCTATTTTTAATTATTTTTTTACTCAAATTGTTACTAATGCTAAAATTGTGATGCAAGTTGGATTGTAAATTCATGAATAATCTTTTTTAAATGTACTTATTTTATTCCTTTGTTAATATGTTATATTTAAGTCTTGATATTTTAATTTTCTTTGCAAAAAACAAGTGTGTCTTATAAATATCAGTGCAGCTGATGAATATGTGAAGGGATGAGGAAACCAGAAAATCATGCAGATTTGGTCAAATGTACATTTAAGTATTTGGCATGAAATACTAAACACTGGAAATCACTTTTCACCATTACTCTACATTACTGAATATTCTGCCTCCACATTACACCCAGCAGCAAATCATCACACTCATTTATACATCCTTGCATCCTTGACCAGTCACCAGATGAGCTGCCTCTGGTTGGTTTAAAGTCCTGCATCACAAACTGTCATCAGAGCTGAGTATGCTACAGAGAGAACCAGGCTCTGCATATGAGTGTATTTGCATATACACATGTCCTTATGTGTGTGTGTAAACATGTGCCTGCCTGTGTACATAGCAAGAAATAGATTAGTGATAAGGCTACATCTAAGACTGCTGTCCTAAGTGTACCTCCTCTCTCCATAAAGCAGGCAATAAAATGCTTCTGGCTTACGGTAACAGTTCATTAGTCAGACAGGCAACTGCAGGTCTGTCCAATCAGGATCCTACTCCATTTATCAGCTCCAGTCTGACACAAGCTTTGTAACACTAACTACTCTTTGCAGCGTCAACTACTGCTCTTTTGGTCCATAACATGGTTTGTTTAGCACCATATTAACCAAAGAGAAATTACTTCATTACAACATGTAGAGCAGCAGAGAGCAACGTTTACGGTGTAGTTGTTTCAGTGTGCAGTGGGGTGTGTGTGTGTGTGTGTGTGTGTGCTGGGGCTGTGGATTGGGGTTTGTTTGCCAAGTGGAGTTGGGACTGTTCAAAACAAAATGCTCTGACAAAATGCAATTCCACTGATACAACATAAGAAAGGACAATTTAATCTGTTTTGATATCCATTTATCCAACTATCCGTCCATGACAGCACACACATGCACACACATTGACATATACACATGTGAAAAGATTAGGACTGAGTCACAGCAGATAGAGCTTGGTTGGAAATTATCTCTTATCATCATTGCACAGCCTTTTGTGATCGCATGTGGCATGATTGCCTGCTTTGGACGGGCATGACAGATGTGTATACCATCGGTACCATGCATGGGCACTTAGGGAGTATGGCTGGGAGTGTGTGTGTGTGTGTGTGTAGGTTACATCTGTGATTCTACTGTCTCTTGTTATCGCTCTTGGCACACAATGGGCTCGCCAACTGCTTTCCGCTAACAGGGCCCAGCAATCACGGATGGGGAAATGGTAGCCACCATGAGCGGATGGCAAATGGACAAAAGGGCTGATGTGTATCAGGGACTCCAGAGCAAAGAGCTGCAGTGTACCACATGGAGGCCCCCAACAAGCAACACATCACAATGGTTAGATACAGTCAGTGTGTAGTCAGTTAAAGCAGAAAAATACTAATAAAACACACACACACTGAGAATTATAATGTTACAGGACGTGAAAAATCTAAATAACATGCGCCAGAAGTGGAAAAGTAAAACACAAACAGAGTTTACATGCTTGCAGACAGATGAGCAAATGCAGGAGATATTTCTCAAGGAAGCCTTAATGTTTCAGTTTCTGTGAAACAATAAAGTTCTTTGGAAAAATTCCTATCAACCTAATTTCAATTATTTAATGGCTCATATACTTTTTATTTGTCCTCTACTGTATTCAGAAAACGATGCAGCAACAGGTCTCAAAAATGAGGCCAATCCCAAAGTGCAAAAAAGTGCATTACCACAAATGGCCACTAGATGTAGGCTCCAAAAAACTCTGGATATTAGGCTTCAAAAAGAGTAATATTCAGGGGCGTGGTTAGTTTGATTGACAGGTCTGGTCTCCAATAAGAATAGACCTGAACTCCAGTCTCATACACTTTGGGTAGTGTTCTCGTGCTCAAGGGTCAGACCCGCCTCCTCACTCCTCCCTTCATATCCAAATATGGTCACTTCAAAACACTAGCATGGCGACGTCCAAATGCAAAACTGATAGCTTCAAAATGTGAGTCCACAAACCAACAGGTGACATCATCCTTTCTATATACAGTCTATGGTTAAACTGCTACATGAATATTGGAGTTTGTCTCAGTTCCCATTCTTCTTTTTTATTACAATTGCATGTTCTTTGAACTCAAAGTGGCAATATATTACAGACAGTTCAATTTTCAGCTTATTGTTTAATAGTTTAATGGCTTTCTTTAATTGCTTTCTAACAGCAGGAAAGCCTCCATTACTGAGTCCGCTGCTGTGTGAGACTAGGATATTTTTTTGTGACAATTTTTCATCGAAACAAATCGAGGTTCCACCAAACATCTGTTTAAATAAACTGCAGTAAATGACCATTTGAGGACAAAAAAGGAAAAAAGGATTTTGACCAAACTGGACTTCAACAGTTCCTCTCAAGAATGACCTTGACTCGCAAAAGTCTTATTACCAACTGGAAATATAGTCTGTTTCGTAGTCATTTTGTTGATAGCATGTTAGCATTTTATAATAAAGAAGTCTGTCAAACTCAAGTAGATAAAAGACTTTGAACTGTAACACTAAATAGCAAAAAAAAAAAATACAAAGCCAGCTCAGGGAAGGCAGCGCCAGCCTCTGACACATGTTTGTGTTCATGTAGTTGCAGCTGTGTGTGTGTGTGTGTGTGTGTGTGTGTGTGTGTGTGTGAATGGGTGAATGAGCATGAGTGTATGTATGAGAGAGCAAGATTGCTGAAGTGTACGCATGTGTAGGTGCATTCCATGGTGAGAAAGACAAGCAACATGGGCCATTATTCTTCTGGGGCACCTGCTTCAGTCTCCACACATCCCAGCTGTGGCCATGACAACCAAGCTGCCCTCTGGAAACTAGTGTTAAGTGCCATTGACCCCTGAGAACAGGGTGCACCACATGCTCCAATCATACACATTGCGTGCTGCCTGAATCATGCAAATCCCCAGGCGCACACTCTGACACACAGACAGACACAGAGTCAAACACATGCTGTATGTGGTCACTTAATGCAAGCACCTGCATTAGCTCACTTTAAAAGTAAGCATACTCAAGTGCATGCCAAACACATGAGTGCCCACATGAACACACACCCCTCCTCCAAGAAGCAGGCGATGGTTGGCTCTTTGTTTTTTTTTTTTTTTGGCCAAGAATTACATGAGCTTTAATGTAATTACAGGACCAGCAAGGACAGACTCTCTCTGCTTATTGCTCTGTGCTGGGTCCCCTTGAGAGCAACAGACAGGAACATGCACAGAGTATTTGTCCAATCTCTAATGACAATGGCACACCCATTCCCCGGTAATCCTTTCATTTCTGTCCACTCACAGAAGAGGGATGGGGAGTTAGAGAGGTGAATGTGGTGTCTGTGAGTGTGTGTGTGTCTATGTGAGGGGGTGGAGGAGTGATGGAGAGTGAGAGGAGCAGCAGGGATGGACTGAGGGGGGATGTAAAATTTGCAGGATTAAGGCATAATAATGGCTGACAAAGGTGATATTGAGTAGAGATCAAGTCATCATTCAAAAAGGTCATCTAGAGTAGTAGGGCCTTGGTCAGAATCTGCAGCAGAAGTAATTATGAATACAAATGCATGAAATAAATTTTAAAAATTAAACCACATCTCTCTCACTCATGCACATACAAGCAGCTGTTTAGTGATGGAAATTCTCCAGACGTGTCACAGCAGGGCGCCTCTCTTGGGGATGGTAACCATAAGCACACAAACACATATCTTCCTGGATCTTTTCTTCTGGAGAGGTAGTTCAGTAAACACACTACACCATCACAAAGAGCATTTTGAAATAAATAAATAAACAAAATCATGTAAAAAGCGTAATGCTCACGCCACACTTGAAAGGGACTTTTTCTGCAGTGTGCGGTGAAAGACGCTCCAGCACCAGATAAACATTTGCTTGCTTAATTGTTTGTGCAAACGGCTTGGCTGGGGATCAATGGCAACTTTATAGAAGCACCCGCAGAAGACAGACTAACTTAGTGCTGCAGTTGACATGGCAGCGGCCATCTTGTCAGTATCTTCAGCAGTACCCAATAAAGAAAGGAGATTTTCATCCACGTCCCAGCATCTCATCTATCGCTTCTTTAAAAGCGTTTATCTGCATCCCTTCCACCTCCCCTCTATACCTCCCTTTTCTCATTCTCCTAAAGTCTTCATTTTCTGCCTCCCCCACCTCTTCATCCATCCTCCCACCCAGTCTCTATCTCCTGGGTGATTTCCCAGTGGGTGTCCCTCCCTCAGCACTACAGTACATCCAGAGTGTAACTGTTTTGTTTAATGCTAATGGCAGCCAGCTGCTTGGTTTGCCACCTTTTGGAGTCATTGTGCATCTCAGAGTCTTAAAAAAAAAAAAAGTAAAAGATGAGGAAGGGGCATGCCAACAGATGTCTCATCATAGCATCTGCTGGGAAAACACAATAGGATGGCACAAAGAAAGGAAGATTAAAATTTGACAATGACAAATTCATTTAAAACCAAATTGATTATCACAAACTGAATTCATTAAAGCTTTTACTGCACGAGTGTTGTGCCTGGTTGTAATTAAGACGCAGTGGATTCAGAGCAAAATATGCAGTGCTTTAGATAATGTATTCATCGCTTCAGGTAAGGGACTATATGCTAAGATGTATCTAAGTTTAGTGGAAAGCTGTTTGTAGTATTTATTGTATTTTTTGTGCAGTGACTTCTTCTCCCTTCTCTCATTTACCACCTGAATGATGGGACACACAGAGAATGGCTGGTAATAGGGTGCATGTCTGGGTATCATTTATTTAAGCATGTTAAAAAAGAGCTAAAGTATTTTCCTGCGAGTTGCATTGAGGAAGATCTATAGCAGAAATATAAAAAATAAATGCAGTAATGACAGTGACACCTCTGAAAACATTATTCTGCTACACTGTATTTTAAAAGAAAGCTACAGTATAATTACCTGATTTTTAATAATGCCTATGTGGGTGATCTGATCTATCTCAAAGTATCACATTTACCAACCTCCAGTAGCAATCGAGCTCTAACACACATTTTGACTACTTTGCAAGCGACCGACACAATTTGCTTAGCATGCTTTTGAAATAGATTTCAGCTGTTGCCTCTCTCGCGCAATTAGCCCTTGACTTGGTCAGCACATCAGGCCCTGGAGCGAGAATACACAAACAAGAGATAATGCCAAACAATCTATTTTCCTCCATCAGACACGCACAAGCAGTGAGATTCAGTGCAACCATACTGTAATGTATTCATTGCAAGGTGTAAGGTCTAACACTAACTCACCAATTGAATATTAGTTAAGATTCATTTTACATTTTCAAGTAAGAAATTTAACACATTAACACATTAGCAAGGTTATGTTACTCCATGGTTATTGTGGTTCCCTGTAGCAGAGAAGACGAGACATAAAACTTAACCTATTCCTGTTTATATTTACTCTTTGGGACATCTGCTGGGATTAAAAAAAAAAAGGTCAGATCTGTTGTGGTTAACAGACATTGGTGGATAAGAGAAAGACACAAAAAACAACTAGTTTGGAAGAGAGCATCTCTATCATTATTAAAATTCAACACCAAAATTCAAATGCATGGTATTAAAAACATGTTTTGGTGGTTACAAATGAAAAATCTTTTTAGCGTGGGTGGATTTTTGACTACTTCCAACAGAGAGGAAAGGATGGATAAAGGTACTAATGTTGGATAAAGCAATCTGAGAAGCCTGTGAGTCCATTTTCAATGCGGCTGAACAACACTTCACGTCTAACAGCTCAACTGACCACAATATCCTGACCTCAGGCAGTGCTGCGGGGGTGCCAATTGACAACAATAATGACCATATGTGGGAGTGTATGTGATGTGTGTCTGTTTCATTTATGTGAAAGATTATGAGTGTGCTTGTGTGTTACAGTATCTCTAAAGCCAGCTTCAGGGCACATAAGAGCCTTTCATCAAGAAAGTTCCCATTTATGGTTGTCTCGCTCAAGCCCTCCAGGCCACTGGCAGCCTGACTCAGAAAAAGGTCAGCAATTAGTGCTCAAATTTAATAACTTTATTAAACTGTGACCCTCAATTCTCAACTTTTTTTTGTGAATCGGAGTGAAAAAAAGGCTTATAATAAAGAAAAAAATACCCCGATGAACGTGTAAAATGATATAATTGACACAATACCACAAAATCACAGGAAGACTTTAACAGATCTAATGTGCATACCTCATTGCATGCAGTAATTGCTTTTTTCAAATGGCCATTAAACGATGTAGCCTCAGAGAAACAATGCAAATGGCATTACATTATGATCCAATAAGAATTAAGAGGCTGGCCATTTCCACTTCCTGCACAGAAGATGATATAATCCTATTTCGGGATCTCCATCTCTTAGCCCTCCACAACTCTTTCTCTGTTGCCTCTCTCTCTGATTCTCCCCTGAGATCCTTTTGGTTGTCTGAGAAGGGCTGCTGCACATTGATCCCCACTATCTGTGTCGGGTCAGTGGATACAGCCACACTCAGCACTTTCTGTATGCCTAGAGAGTACCCAGGCTGTCACATGCTGCTTTCCCCCTAGTAGCCCTGAATATTCACCCTCTCCGAGGAATGGTGACAGGCAATTGCTGTTGACCCTCCTGGGTCACCACTACGGCACTAAATAGATGCCAGATGCATACAGTGGTTAGCATGACATACAAAACACACCATGACATACGAGAAGATCCTGTTATTGTAAAGAAAAACTGAAAGGTGAGTTACAGTGTGTGAGTCAGTAAGGGGTACTCTAGGATGCTGGTTTTTGCATAAATGGACTATAAAAAAAATGACACTTTGCTAAAACAGATTTTCCTCAACCTGAACAAGACAAACAGCTCTGAACCAGCTCACTCTGACTCAAGACCTATTGCTTAGCAGCACAGTGACCTCCATTATGGTAATACTGTTTCACTGAAAACGTAACTTCTTCTGACAAAATGACAGACTGCCTTATATACGCTCAGGGAGGTATTCGGCCTCCTGTGAACAAGCGTACTGTACAGTGGTTTCAGGCTTGCCAACATGCGCACAATTGTGACATGTTGCATCTAGTCCTCTGAGGAGAGCAGGGGAAGCAGCTTATATCTATGTGCAGTATCTCTGAACAGACGTCATCGCTAACATCGTCTCAGGAGGCCCATAGTATTACATGGGTGGAAAGTCATACTATAAATACCCATCTGCATTCTGTATTTGGTGCACTGCACATGGGCAAGGTCTGCATCGCCAACTGCAGACTCTGTGTCTTTGTGGTTGTATTGATTTGCCTTTAAAAATACATGTGTTCACTCTTCTGACCGCTTCAATATAGGAAACATGATAGCGAGGGAGTACAATCCCTCCAAGAACAGCCATCGATTTTAGGATTTTTACAAAACGGGGAATGATTTTGTCAAAGGGATGACATGAGGGAAGTTTCCAAAAGATCATACTGGTTTTGCTTGTCTCAAAATGTTCAACAAACTGGTCAAATGTGGGGTCCATGTTCTTTAGTCCCATTAATCAGCATGAATCTGTCCTCATAAACACTCCTCACACAGAGTCAGAGTATTAACTGTGCATGTATAAATCCATTAAATAATTTTTTCATACTTAGCACGATAGCAACCTTTAGTCTTGTTGATTTGCTGGCTGAATACAACACATCACCAAATTCAAAAACTTACCACAACCGTTAACTATTCTGCTAAAATGTGATCTTATTCCTGAGTGGCCCCTCTCAAGGGCCCATCACTCATCCTATAAGCCGGTGAACTAGCGTAGCTTAGCCTAGAACCCTCAAACTGCCCAAAGTCTCCCTTCCATCCTCTTCCAGTGCTTCCTGTCCTCTCCAAAGCTTTGATCCTCTAAGCCTGCAGAGTTACAGTATCAGTCCTTGGTTACACTAAAACCCACACTCACACATCTAGAGCTGCAGTGGAGGACCAACTCCAGCTCCACTGTTAAGCCTCCCAGTTGATATAATCCATCCTGCTTCTTTTCTACCTCAAATTCCCTGGTTTTAAAGCAAAGATGTATTCTCATGTGAAACTGCCTCAGCCTGCTACAAAACCCATATTGTTGAAACATCTCAGGAGTTCAGTCTCAGTCTAATCAGACTAGTTTCACACCAGCTTGCAGCAGATCCTCATCTCCAGGCATTGCACATCAGGACATCCACTCCACTTGCAGTAGCCTGCTTCTTCAGTCCTTTGAATGCTAAGTAACTAGCCTCGACTCCCAGGCCTTCTACCGTGGGACGCCCCCTGAGTGCCTCACCATCAACCATCATCAGCACCATCACCCAGTTCCACACCACCAGGGGATGGACTGGGCCTGCTCAGTCTACCCATGGCTCCACTGACAGGGGATAAAGGGATAAAGAGCCTCTGCTCAGGGACTGATTACTTACATCTGCCAGGATAAATCCCAGTGCCCACACATACACACACACATGTGTACAAACACCACACAGACACACACTTGGCCTGCTGCAAGCTGCAACAAATGCACTCATGCATGTATTGTTTTCTGACACAAGCATGTGGTATGTGGAAAATTGTGTTTGTGTGTGTTTGTGTGTGCAAGCGAGTGTGTTCAGGACTTGAGTGCATGTGAAAGTTAAAGATTATATGGCAGTAAATGTATAATGAATGCATGTATGATAAATTGGTAATAGCATAGTCATAACTAACTTCACATTATTGCTTCTATAAAAATGTCAGTGGCTATGAAAAGCAATATAGTCAACACTACAGTGATAAGCGTGTCCTGGGCAAAGGTCTTCTCGATAGGATCATGATTGTTAAGACTCCCGGGACACTTCAGATTATCATGTGATGTGAACAAACAATAACAGTTTTAAGATGTTTTTAAAATCACATTTTCCTCCCTGCAGTCTCAGCTTCTTTAATGTTCAGTGTAAATATATAATAACAATATTGCATCTGCAGTGATATACTGTCATTTATACTTTCACAGTGCTCTCTGTGGTCCCTTTTTGCCTTTAACCATGTCGGGCCGTGCCAGATTATTTCACTTGTAAATAAACTATAAAGTTGTTGACTTGTAAGGTTTCTTTTATAGTTATTACAGCAAAACAGCCACAGCATACTAACACTGGGCAAATGTTCTTCATAACACAGTTTACAGTGAAGCAACCACTATGGGTTTATAAAATCTGCAGGGAAAACATGGATGGTTTTAGTGCAGGCATGCAATATTTTCATTTTGACAATCCTGAAAAACATGATCAGAGATTGGATTTTTGAACTGGCTTGAATATGAAACCAATAAGAAATACCACGGGTTGGCATTGTCATCACCACGGTGTAATGGAGTTGAGCTTTTGACCACAAAGTCATCAAATAACATTGTTCTCATGAGTTCACATTGATTGCCAGTATTAGAAAGCTGGCATCACTATCAGACATTCCCAGCAAGCGGATGTCAGGCTGGCCCACTGACCTCTTGCTTCCAGCTCATCTTTCTCTCCCGGGGAATAGAAGGAGAAAAATCATAACTCTCATAACAGCATATTAATCCCATGGTCTGAGCGCATGCTGCTTCAGAGGGCTTACCCGTGTCAACAGAGATTTGTGTGCTCGTTCACACGGACACACCTGTGCACATACGGGATACTTAAAAAGACAGAAAAAGTGAAAGATTTACAGCACAGGGGGGAGGAGTTACCAGGAGATACATTTAGATCAACTTAAAACTATTTAACAGATCAGTACAGGCCATCTTACAATCCCACAGTGTCCTATAGATTTTTCTTGCTGTTGATTTGTCGAACAGATTTATCAGACTATTGGAAGCAGTGTTGAACTCCTCAGTAGCAATGTTCCCCCTTTAAACAGATAATTTACTAAAGCCTAGAGGGCCCCTACACTGGTGACTGACTGGTGACAGTTTTTCAAGAGTAAATAGACTCATGGAGAACAGGCCGTGGTCAGTCTTTGCAGATACTTAGCAATGACTCAACTTTAACAGGACTTTAAATGGAGTTTAGTGTTATCAAATAAATAAATCTTAATTTGGAGCTGGAACGCTGTGGTATTCAGCTCTTTTCAGGGGTGCCAAAATTTTGGAGAAATCGCACATCCAATTACCGCCATCTTCAGGCACGAGGAGAAGCAGCCCTTTACTCGTTAGAAAGACGCACAGATTCGTGACTGAACAGCCAGTGTATAAAGTGAGGATTGCAAAAAAGAAAAAGAAGCAGTGCTGCTATTTAAAATCAGTTTGGGTGACTGACACCCTGAGATTGCGGTAACAATTAAAACGTTTACTATTGGGACAAGACGAGAGCCGTGCATCCAGAGTGTCAGTGTAATGCAGTGCTTTATGATGGTAGCTTACATTTAAATACACTCTCAATGACCAGCCACAGCAGCCCTATAGACAAGGATAGCAAACAGGCACTTGACACCTTGTTGTCATTTTTTAAAAACGACTTTTGCGCAATGAAAAAAGCGCTCGACAGCAACGAGGCTGCGCAGATACCAAACATAACAGAGCCCAGCGTTTCCCCTTGGACGGACACTGTGTGGAGCGCTGCGGGGCAATGCGCGCGCCATACACACAGGCTACACGCGAGCGAGCTCGCGCGCGCATACACACACAGGCACACACACAGATACAAGCCATATACAAGTGTTTTAAGCACGGGCCGAGCCAACCAGCAGCAGCTTAGGGAAAGGATTTAGTCTGTATGTTTACCTCGGTGTCGTAGATTTTTGTGATGAGGGAGAACGAGTATTTCCTGGACTCCCGTATGTGCTGGATGGCCAGCTGGACCGCCGGCTCGATCCCTTGGCTGATGCTGCTCATCAGGGCCGACTCGTTCATGGGCATAAGAACCATTATGGGCAAGTTTTCCCCGTCCCTGGTGAACCAGCTGTTGTCCTGTCCGTGTTTGGTGCGGTCGTTGCACACCTTGGCCAGAGCAGGGTGAAATAGCAAAACAGAGAGGAGCAGGCATCCCGTCGGGAGGAACATCTCCCAGCCGCTGCAGTCCCTGCGGGCTGGAGCCATGCTACCGTGCAGGGTGACCAAATGAAATCCCACCGTGCCCTCACTGCTTGGGCATCGCAAATTCGGGCTCGTCCGGGATGCTCAGACGCCCGCCCGTCAAGGAAATCGTATTTTAAAACCGAGCAGACGCGAAAGCCGCAGTAGCAGCCCCTGCAGTGGGCAAACTAGTCGTATGGATTACAACAACTGCAAACTGACACAATATTTCTACTAACAGTGCCTCTGTAAGAATATTCCAAGGACGCAGAGAGTCGCGTTGCAGAGGTAGAGCTATTGCCTCTCGGTGTCCGTCATCCAAACGATCTCCCGTCAAAACAGCCCTCAAATTCAACACCTCTTCTCACCTTTAATTTGAACCACTTTTCTTAAGCGCAGCAATGTTCTGAAGGATGCCCCCCAGAAACAGGGAGAAAACCCCCGTAAGTGTAGACAGAAATCAATCACTCTTGTTGACAGTACTTGCGGATACAAAATCACCTCCGAAGTAAATTCCCAGCCAAGAGATGCCAACTGTGGGCATCCCTGCCAAAAAAAAAAACCGCACCGCACAATCTGGCAAATTTCAAGAAATTGCGATGCGATGGACAGACTAAAAACAAACAGAGCTGATGTTGTAAGCTCGACCGCAGAGGTCCGAGGGGGAGATGTGGAGAGCGTCTGCCTTGACAGCCTGTGGGACTGGGATGCTCATCTCTGATGGTGCGTCAGAGAAGCGCTGAAGCCTTTGCTACTGCTGCTGCTGCTGCTGCTGCTCACCGTGCGCGCAAGAGGGAGCACTGAATGTGGAGGAGGAGGCGAGGAAACGAGAAAGGGAGGGGAGGAGGGGGAGATGGATACAACAACGTGGTGGAAAGGCTGCATAGGCTTTATACGGGGCAGACTCATCAGCGGCTTGACAGCCAAGGATAATTTACTGGGCTTTTCTTTCTTTTCTTTTTTTTTACTGGGCTTTTATGTTAAAGGAGACAGACGACCTTTCAGACATGTATGGAACAGGCTAGTTAAAATATATGGGGCTGAATATGTGTGTTGTATAGCTCTGACGGGTTTCTCGTCAAAAAGAAAAACAGTTCTTTGAGCTATATTTTTAGTTACTCATTAGAAATGCTAATCCTCCGGATGAGATTGTTCCTGCAGGCTGCCGGGCTTTGATTCCCCCTGCAGCCCTGTACCTGCCGCACCTGCCCAAGTATCCTTCAGCTTGATAAAACATAAAAGATGGATGTGTGTGTGTCTCAACCTGAAGAAGAAAGGAGGTTGTTCACTAAGATCAATAAACCTATTCTGAATCCATATTCAACACGAACCAAAGGGACCAGGACGATTTGCATGTGTTAGTGCCTCATACCCACAAAATGTACTGGCCAAGGTTATGAAGCTCCTAAGTGGCCTTGTATGAGAGTGTCCCTCTAAAACTCATGAGAAAAGTTAATTCAATCCAGCCACTCTAGACCAGATTCTCGATTCTCAGACATGAATTACAATTTCAGAACCATGGACAGCTCACCCTGCATCTTCAGAGGCCTGTGCACTGTCCATGGTGCTGAAAAACAAGGTATCGCACTCTGAGGACGAATAGCTGAACTTGTCCCCTGCTCCTGTTGACATGTGCACATTAGCCCATTACCTGTACTTCCCCAGGGCAAGGTATACACATTTTTATTCATGTCTATATGCACAAACATTACTTCTTCCTGCGGCACCAGGGTCCAAAAACAGGCAATTACTGCAATAGTGTGCAACACATTTCATGATATTGTTAAACACGCGTGGGAAGAGAACAGAAAATGCTGCCAGGGGGTAACTCCTCTCCACATGAGGGAAAAATATGAAAGCCTTTCAAGTCATCAGCCGCAACTCTATTCCAAAACAGGCATATAGAGTTTGACCTGCGCAATTATATCACATGCACGGTTACAATCAGTGTCAAGGGGGTTTGTTTAAAAGGTGTGTGAATGAAAGCACAGACAGGAATATATTGCATCTACTTCAAATCCTGAATGAGTGTGAATGTGTCACAGGGCCTCAAGACGTCCTTGCTAGATGGATACAGGTGTAAACTGTAAGTGCATTGCTCTGTAGTTCCCATGACCTGGAGAGGCAGGAATGATTTTTATGATGAAATGTTAAAGCCAGTGGTGTAGTCTACATGATATGGGGGTATACCCCCTAGAAAAGGTCCAGAATTACCGTATAACAACTGAAGAATTCACAAAGATACACATCAGCATGGTTTTGTGACATAACTTTCACTTTCCCGTTCATAAATTCGTCTTTTCTGTGTTACGAAGCAGCCACTTTTGGACCATATCGCGCCTTTTGAAATGAGTTGCTTTCAGGTTAGAGTCTGGTTTAAAACGTGCCCCAATGTTTTGGAGATGTGAGCTCTGACCAACCAGGTGGTCAGAGCTCACGTTTTTTTCAGCTGACGTTTTTAAATGAAATTTTAACCTTGCAGTAACGTGCTGTTATTGTACATTAAACCGATCTATTTAGTGTTTTCCCCACATAGTAGAAACTTGTTATTCTGACTATAACCATGCAGACTGTTAGCTTGTGGGTACAAATGTTTCCGTGCTGTCATTGCCTCATCACTGCGCAGCAACATATTTGAAGTAAAAACAACTAATTTCTCACTTGAAACACTCTTTAAGCTGCTTTCTGGGACGTCACAACAGTAGAATACTGAAGATTACTTCATCAACTTTCTCCTCCTTCACCTGATGACCAGCTACAAGGAAGCGGGACTGTTTTCTGTAATGAAAACATAACCAAGTCGAGTCAAGTTGAGCCAAGTTGAGACAAGGCGAGTAGGTACCAGTGGAAAAGCGTCAATAGAGGCTTCCATTCAAGCATGATGTGACCCCACGTTGAGGAAGCAGTGAAGTTGTTTCATGCACCAGATGACAACTTGAATCGGTACAGTGATGATGGCACTGCTCTAGGAGCTATGCTGCGGGACAGATGTTGCTCCAGGATGGGGGTGCACGAGGCTGGTGTTGGAAAAATCAGAGTATACCCCCTACAATAAACTAGACTACACCACTGGTTAAAGCTCAGGTACAAAAAGCAACACAAGTAACAGGATGCAGGTCTTTTTCACTTTCAAAGATGGTGGTAACAGTATTTTTTATAATCCTGCAGAGGATAATGCCAGTATTTGCAGCATTATTTAAATTAAACATTTGCAAGGATTTCATTTTTCTAGGTGAATTCCCTTTACAGGACAGGCTCACTATCAAAAATGGGACCTATAGAAGAATATTTTCATAGTAAATACTCCTGATCACAATCCAATTTTTACCCCTCCTCCTGTAGCACAAGCAATTTCCTTCATCTTCATGAGGGGTTTATTGCATAAAGCCATCATGGTTGATATAGCAGAGCTGACCCTCCTGGCTTCTTAAAACACAGGTCATTTATCACAAGGCCAAGCAGCTCCATCCACACAACACACTGAGGAGAACTGGGAGGAATTGTTGGAATATGTTGGACTATAATTTTCCCCTGTGTCTCTGACAAACACATCTGTTATATAAAAGATTTTTCCAAATCAGATGTTCAAAATCCTCATGAATGTAACTTGTTGTAACTACAGGCTTGATCTGATGAGTGAGATCTGACAAATGACTTGATATAATTTTACTCAAACAGCTGGTAGTGAAGGAAAGTTGGCTCCAATCAAAGGCGTATATACAAATATAGCCAATAGTGAGCCAAATCTAAAATGGTTTTAGCGGTATTTTATGTACTTTGCAATTATCCTCACATCAAACTCATCACACAGCTCTGTTCCCCTCTCTTCTTGGTAGTTATCCTCCTTTTCTTTTCAGAGAAGTCCAGATGAAGAAGTAGGTCAAGTTGTCGTCCCATCTGTTTGTTTTGCACAAGACAATATCCCTCCTGCTCAAAACATTCCTTCAATACTAAGATAGCTTCAAATGAGAAATATACAATTGGTGGGATGTAGAACATAACACCCAACAGCAAATTCTGCTCTTTAAATACAAGGTGAAAAGACTATAACCCAACAGAAATCAACATGTTTGGAAATTGGTTTCCTGTAGACATTTGCAGGTACAATCAATAAACAGCTCTAAATGGACATCGTTTTTATTGTGTGTTTTTTTTTTTTTTCCTGAATGTAAAAATGCTACGTGTCCAGCTAATGATTGTTGCAAATTCCCAAATGAAAATGTCCCTTTCATTTTAAATTATGAATCATTCATTAAGCTTTCAATCAAGGCCTGAAATCTACCGGTCCTCACTAAACGAGATGTCAAGCCAATATATCATCACTAATTAGAACATACTTGTGTGGTATGAAGGGCGCACAGTGAAATGATTATGCAGATGTTGGTACTTGAGCAATCAGTGATGAAATTTCATGACTGCAGATTTGATGGCATGTAGCAACTTGGACAACAGCTTTCGGGTAGTGTGGATGTGTTTATTTGACTGTATCTAATGTGTTTGTCTTGTGGTACTGATGCCATTAGAAAACAATAGAAAACTAAAGAATGACTAAGTCTGAAGTAATTATACTGCCAAACAACTCACAAATGCATCATCCAATCCAGACACACACACACACACACACACACATACACACACATACAGGAAGGGCTGACACTGTCCTGGTTTAATAGAGATTAATGGGGTGGCCTGAGGACATCCCTCGCCAAAACTCTGACAGTACGCCACAAGATGCTCCATGAATTTTAAATACCAGGTATTCAAACCAGGATAAATGAAAAATGATATTTCAGACGCACTCATATTTCATAGCTCAGACGGCTGCGCTCACCAAAGGAAAATCCATGTACATCTTCAGTGAGTTGTTTACAGAGCGAGTAGGTAACTGAATGGCCTGGTGGATAATTAATCAACTTGATGCCACTTTCATGGAAACTCATTCGGAAACTGTTTTTCCTTTAACTGCACTTGCTCCAACCGCTGCTGGTTTGATTAATATTTCTGCCGAGTGTGTGTGAGGTAAAGGTGAAAAGGGTTCATCCTTTTATCCATCTATCCTGTCACGAACTTACAATTTGGCCACAGTGGAACGTTATGTTGTTTATAAGTAATTGAGGCTTTGTTGGATTTGACGTTACATTCCACATCCTTGAACATGAAAACAAAGACATGAAAAGGCTTTACTGTGATCTTCTTAGCACTTAAAGTAAAAGATAGAATAGTCCTTCATTTATCTCAGTTCAGCACCTTGCTTCACAGTTATGTCACACATGACTGATCTTAAAACTCCAACCCAAGGACAGGGGACTTTATCTTGAAATGGTACAGACAAGTAAATCCACTACATAGCAGGGGATATTTTATTATGAATCTCCGAGATGCCTCTCTCCCTTGTTCTCAACACGTTTGCCCTGCAAGTTACAGTGGCAGCTATTTGAATAATTGGTTTCAGAATCTGGAGTCACAGTCCTGCAAATTCCATGCATACCAACAAGTAGAAAAGCGATTCTTCAGCGGGGCGTGTCCCATGCATGGCGAGGGAGAATGCATGTTTTATGAGCTTGAAAAACATGAAAACACTGCAGACTGTCAACTGAGAAATCTCCCCCCGGGATAAAGAAAAGGGATGATTCATAGTTGTTGGGATGCTTGGTGCTGGTACTGCAAAATGACAAGTTGTGTTTAACTCATTTACGTTATATCAGTCAGTCATTTTCTATACCTGCTTCTGCACACTTGGGTCGCAGGGGTCTGCTGGAGCCTATCCGGGGTACATCCTGGACAGGTTGCCAGCCTATCACATAGACAAACAACCATTCACGCTCCCACTCACACCTACTGTCAATTTAGTTTGATCAATTTACTTAACAAGCCTGTCTTTGGACTGTGGGAGGAAACCGGAGCACCCGGAGAAAACCCACGCATGCACACAGAAAATCCACACAGAAAGACCCGAGATCCAAACCCTGAACCTTCTTGCTGTGAGGAACACGTGCTAACCACTGCACCACCATGCCGCCCTTACGATATATCATCTTATGTCTAATCAACACATTCGAATCTGAGCACAAATGAAGGTGACCTCGTCTTTAAAATCCCAGTAATCAAGACGACTGAAAGAATCTCTTTCTGCATTTAAAAAATACAGACAAGACAATAAGAAGAGAATAAGATCTGCTAATTCTCAGACGTTACTGAAAGAACTGGTATACATGTTTTATTGTACTAGTTGGACAAGAAGACAAGAAGATGCATTTCTGTGGTTTTCAATAAATATTTGGTTGACTCATCAGTGCTATTTACTCTATTGTACAGCAGAATTGTAGGTTCATGTCAAACATCTTTCAGCAAATTAAAATATATATAAGAGACTTGCTTCTAAATGGTCGAGAAAACAGTTGATAAGTTCATCACATCTCCATTAATTCACCACCCGCTGGCTGTCTACAACAAAACCAGCTCAATTCATATCATGCAACACTTGACACACTTTGCAGTTATATTATTTATTTCAAAATTTTAATTTGAGGTTAAACCCCTTGAGATGCACCATCTCGTTTTTGAGGTGGACCTCGGGCACAACACTTGATTACGAAACCAAAATAAACTAACATCAGGCCACAGCCTTGTTATTGGAGCTCAGAACTGGGAGAGAAGTAAAGCTGACAAATTAAATTCAGCCATCACATTTTTTTTTCTTTTCTTACTGTGACATAAAAAGAACAACAAAAATGTAGCCTTAGTTTGTACCACTTCACAAGCACTTCTTATTACATCAATATGTATTTGTTGGGTCTGAAAAACTCAATAAATATAATTTTAAATCAGGTTAATTTAGCTTCACACTATTACTTTATACATTTAATATTTTTTTTTATTACAATATGAGTGAAACAGTCTGTGATGACAACAGTAAGCATCTTGTATACGGCCTTCAGGGGTTTTCATCGTGTGGCTGCACCTTTCAGCAGAACAGGGGTTTGGCTGTATGACTTGAATTTAATCATCACCTCAGAAGTGTCCAATACCAAAGATGCAACAGACATAACCTGTGGCTAGTTCTCTGACAGAAAAACTAGCAAAGAAAATAACTAAACTACAGCAGGATTTCAACATCCACTGTGTCAGATTGGACAGAAAAACGCTTCTGATCTAAAGGTTGTCCTCTGCTGTGCACCCTGGAGAGATAATCTTGAATGGGCATGCTACATTTGTCCTGGTCAAAAGGGGTTATCACAGCCTTTCTTATTTCATTCTGAAATTAAATCAAGAATATGAGAAGAGATTGTACAAAGTAGGCCACTGCCTTCAAAAGCGCTTCGGTTGCGGCTGTGCTGTGGGAGGACACTATTTTGATTACTGTCAAGTCCTAGTAATAGCAAGAACTGTGTCTTACATAATCACACTTACAATGAATGTTTCCAACGTCATCCACAGCAGAGCTGCTCCACAGCCAGGCTGATCCTTTTAACAGCAGCTCCACATGCCTGTAGGTTGAATGTAACGAGATTTAAACGGAGTGGATGTTAAGAATGTGTGCGTCAAGCAAATATAGTCACAAAGATAAACAAATTTTTTTTTCCTCAAATCATTTTTTGTGTGGTGTAATAGTGTGTAAGGGATTTTGCAAATGTTATATGTTGCAAATTGTACATGTATATGCTATGTTTGTCTTGACAATAAAAGCAAATGAGAGTAAGAATTCACCTTTAATGTTAAAAGTCCTTGTATACCACAAAAACTGCAGAGTATATCAACATCAGCACCCACCACATTTGTAGGAGAATCAATTATGTATAAGCCACTGAAAGGCAACAACGCCAACTGTCTGCTGTCCTGTTATCTGAGATTCATTAATGTCGTGTAAAATGAGAAATCTGGAAATGATAGATTGGATATACAGCTGAGAAAATGTTCCTTTCAAATGTTTTCATATTTAGGAGAGTGAGGTTTTGTCATGAGGGCTCTGCTCAGCTTTCAGACATGCTTCAATGTAGAGAGAACAAGTCTGTGAAATACAGTCTAACCCCAGGTTTATCGAAGTCCACTCAGAAGTGACAATATGTCAATGTGTCATCTCTGTTTTAGTGGTCGGATGTCAGATCGTCAGCTCGATAATTAGGGCCCGGGGTGGCGTGAGAGCACGGTAAACGAGCTAGTAAGAAAGCTGGAGTCACGCTATTGCACATTAGCCCCAAACTATTAATAAAAACTGTCACTCTAATTAGTGGGTATGAAGAAATACATACACACAAAAGCCAAAACAAGTATACTGACTTACACAGACAAACATGCTTGCAGGCACACACACACACACACACAGCCAAAAAATTCTCAGATACACACTCTCACATTCATCACATGCATGGCCTTTCTGCCACGCACAAAATCTTATTACAAACTGTCGCTCGGAGTGATACAGACACTTTCAGGAGAGTGAAAGGGAGATAGAGAGAAGGGCAGAGGGAGCAAAGGGTTCAAAGGAGGAACTGAAAAGAAATTAGATAGAGAGTTGAAGAATAAGCTGCACAAAAAAGAGACACAAGAAACAGAATCTCAAGGCATTTCTCTGGGTCAAGTGGATGGCAGATGCCGTTACGTGTGCACGTGCTGCCCACGGTGCACGTACTCGGAGGCAGAAAGGGTGGATAGCCGATTTGCAAGACCTCCCACCTCAACTCACCCCACCAGCATTAATTATACACAACCTCTTTCCAGCCACCGAGTCAAAGAGGTGTGCGCTCTAAAGAGGTTAAAAGCCGTTGGATGATTTATATATCTGTGAGCTCATTGGTGTGTCTCTCTATGATAAAGGTGGCTCCGCGTGGTGAATGAAGAGCACTCGGGGAAATTGTTCTCTTCACTGGTGATGGTATTAATGTACACGAGAGATGCCGACCTTGAGTGCCAGCATTGTGTATTGATCATTGATCGCTTGCTGAGGGTTTCATCTTAATGGTTGTGGAGTGCTGTGTCGAGTCCATGAAGAAATAGTAAGTCTCAGGTGGTTGATTGGGGTGTTTTTCCAAATCCAGGATAGTCCCCTGTGATCGAGCCTTACAGAGCAACACACATATCTCAGATCAGATGTCACACCAGTGATCTGCTCCTGACAGTGACCTCATTTAGTGTCAGCTGACTACATAAACAAACTCTTCCTTTATTTGTGAAAAATCTCCATTTGATTCTCCAGCATCAAACTAAACATGTTCCCCAGTCTATGCAGAAGCTCCAAGCTGACATGTTGATGACATCACAAGATTTATACACTATTCATCACGGGTGGTGTTCTTGTATGCACATATTGACAGGTTTGTCTCGAGCCAATGGAATTACATAATACACATTCAGTATTAAAATGGAGGAGCTATAACTGGATATGCAAACACGTTTAAATATAGACGACATATACCATTTATGTATTCATATACTCTCTCATTTATGCATGGAAACTGGGGAAAATAAGGCATACAGACAAACACACATGCAGACACACATACATGCACACAAAACCTGGCATATAGGCTCAACACACACACACACACAACAGTGATGATAATTTAAGGAGACAGGCACACACACACAGATAAATACACAGTAAACTGTGCATTCACACTTCCCAACACAGCAGCATTGTATTGAATATGACGCCATCTTAATTATGATGCCACACAAACACTGAAATGAACATCTCTAATATCAATTATAGCTGTAAATTCATTCACGCTAATATTTTAACCCTCCGTATAATAACATTCACACAACCCCCGAACGACATGTTCACTTTTATAATAGACCGACTGCTGCTGTTCGAGCACATTATTCACAACAGTAAGGGAACATCCGAAAATATTTTTGCAGGCAAATAGCTTAACAAATGAAAGCCATGAAAGATAGATGAGGAAGTCAGTGCTTCATTCATATTTGATAGCTGGGCTTAAGATGCATTACCCAACCAACACAACAAGCCACACACTGACAGTCCCAGAAATAATGAGCTTGAAGGAGCATCTGTGATGGCAGAGGTGTGTGTATGTGTAGTTTTTACCCATGTTGTGGGGACGTCAATCTGTTTACACCATCCCACTGTGGGGTCTTCCTCTCTGAGTCGTGAATCATCAAATTTTTAGAATAAAGGCTTGGTTTAAGGTTAGGACCAGGGTTGGGATTAGATGAGTAGTAGTTATGGTTTGGGTAAATTTCCAGGAAATGGGTAAGAGCAAATCAATGTGCTGTCCTCTGAAGTGATGAAAACTGTGTGTGTATGTGAGTAAATTATGCTGGACAGTGGCTAAGGACTGCTGTCTTACAGTGTGACAGGCAGACAGCTGTTGTCTCCTCTGCTTCGTCTTTTCATGTGCGGTAACAAAAGATGAAAAAGAGGTTCAACATGAAAGACAGCTGACTCACGGGTCTTCCTGTATGTACAGTAAATACAGATAGGTGACAAATTCAAAAAGGGGAAAAATAAAACATGAAGTGTCATATGTAGATTGACGTTGAGTCATCACATGTGCCACAACAACAGCTTCAAACAACTTTGCCATTGGTTTTACAAGTTTTTGGAAGTTTACTAGAGAGATGAAACACCAGTCTTCTAAAAATATTACGTCATTTCGTGTTCATGGTGGCAGAGAGCACCGTCTAACACCATTGGTCCAAAATCTCCCATAGGTGTTCAATTGGGTTGAGAAAGGTCAGAGCAAATGATTGACCTCATTTTGATGCCCATCAAGTCATTCAGTGACCCCCTCTGCCCTGTCCTGTAGATGAAGGTATTGTCATCCTGAAAGACACTATTCCAAGAAATGTTTCATTGTGGGAATAAGATGATCACTTAGAATTAAGTTGTATTGATTTACAGTACTCTTCCCTCAAAGACTACAAGTGGACCCAGACTATGCCAGCAAACTGCCCCACACATCCGAGCAGAGCCACCGGATCCCATCACTGGAGGGGTCAACCATTCAAGCCTTTATGTGCTTGCTCACTTGTTGAGAAGCTTTTCTGACCAGATCACTTTTTCCACATCTCTGTAGAGCAGCGCCATTGCTTGTTGCACTGCTGAACTCTCACATTTGCATTCATCTTTGTACTGAAGAGTTTATGTACTACAGCCCTACTACAGTATCCATCTCTTTGTACCTGCTGATGAACTGCTGCTGCTGACAGTCTGATCCCATCCTGCGTTTACATTCTCGGTCATGTGCAGAAAGGTTGGTCATCTGTATTTTCCTCACATATTCCTACTAATATGCAGCCATAAAGGAAATCAAATGCACGCCAGTGTCTGACCTTGTTTACTTATTAATTTATTGATGTCTTTCCTGATGTATTTCCATACATACCACAGAGCATGGTTTAATGTTACCATTCAGCTCACCTGTATGGAAGCATCTGCATAGTGGGGCTTTTTCATGAATTTATTCAGGTAACTGTTTTTGTCACCCATTTATCTACAGTTGACATAGGCGACATATTACAAGTGGTTTCTCCAAATTCAACTCCCTGAACAAAATCCATCTTAAAACTACATTTTCAAATCAGGTGTTGTCTAAAGCTCACTTCATTAGTTCAACACATCAAATACTTAGACTAGATGGGGGTTTTCTTGAGGGTGACATTTGATTGTATGTTAGAAATGTGGCTAAGTCATGAGAACTGTCCAAAAGGGTAAGAGAAGAGATCATTGCCTGGCATACACAAGGGAAAGGACACAAAAAGATGGCAAAGGCACTGAATAATCCTTGAGATACAGTTGGAAGCCAAGTTTGCTAATTCAAAGTTTAATAAACAGTGGCTACTAGGAATGAGCCTGATACTCAACAGTACTCGTTACAGATAATGCATTTTTGCCGAGGCCGAGCAGGGCATGTGTATTTTTTATTATTATCTGTATCCAGGTTAAGTGAAAATCCTCATTGGGTAACTAACTGCTGTCTTCACTGTTCACACTCTGTGATTGTCAGTCACACACAGCGCACCCTCCTCCGTACACCGACATGCTGCAGCAAGGAGATACCCCTTTACCACCGAACAGGTTCCAGTGCTAGTTCAGCACCGACTAAGCAGCGACTACGCCAGGGTCCTGGGGAGCGACGGTGAAAACACAACTAGCGATAGTAGAAGAGTAGAGTAATGAAAATATGGTTTTGGCTCTGGATCTCAGTGTAGACTTGTAAAACCAGGAACAGCACTTGTATGCACACGATAACTCCTCCATTTTACGCATTATTACAGCGAGGGTGCGCTTCGCTGTCATATGCGATCAGTAAGGACACCGTGATTTCCCCAAAACTGAATAAATACCGCACGTAGCAATGCAACACTGCTTTGTTAACTCAATCATGTTGTAACTAGAATATCCGCTGAAAAAAAAAATAAAAAATTCATGGCCTGATAGTAACAGGGTAACAGTAGTTTGTTAACAGCGGCTAGCTTGCTAGCGGCCAGTTGTTGTGAACTGGCTACCTATGCAGTGATGTACTGACTTTTTATGGTGACGCAGCCCCAACTTGGCTCCTTGCCAGTGGAAAAACAAACCGGTTCATAGGAGAAACGGGATCTGAACCAACTAATCACCAGGACTAGCACCAGCCCGGACCTAGCACCCGTTCTTGTTTGGTGGAAAAGGGGGAAAGTGATCCCCGATCTTTTTTTTTTTTTTTGTCCTCCACACAGCTGTCCTCAGGGACAGTGCAGACAGTGCAGACAGTGCAGTTCCTTTACTATTGTGATAAACAAAAAAAAACACAAAAACATTGGTTTGAATCTCAATTTTGAGGCTGTTCTAATAGTTTTCACTTAAAATAATGTACAGATTTAAATCCCACCCATTTTCGGTTAAACCACGCCCACTTCCGCTTTAGGTCCCGCCCCCTCCGAGTACAGATATGGATTCAGATAATGTGAATGGGTAAACAGATACAGATACAGATACAGGTACAGATAGTGCTGTACTCGCTCATCCCTAGTGGCTACACTACCTGGACATTGCAGAAAGAGGAAGCTAATGATGGCTGCCACCAGATTCCTCAGGAGCCAAAAAATCCTTGAGTGAATAGAAAAACTCTGCAGCAAGACTTGGTAACAGCAGGCACTGTGGTTTCAGTTTGCACAGTGAGGCATATACTACATTCTGAAGGTCTCTGTGCTGTAACTCCAAGACGAACACCACTAGTGACTCGCAAGCGCCAATCTGCTCAAAACCATATCAATAAGTCCCAAGGAAACAAAACTGGGACTTTTTGGGCCTGTGCAGCAGGCAGCCCTGTTAGTGAGTTGGAGGCCGTCGCCCATGAGGAACGGCTAATCCTCAGCGTTCCTGAGGAATCTTAGCCCATTCCCGATGCTAGTGTGTGGCGATGTATGTTTGCAGCAGATCATTGCAGTAAAGGGTGTTCTACTAACTTCTAAAGATGCTTGGCATAACAGAGTTGAATAATTTTGAACCTGCAGTCATCATTAGAAGTAGCATTCTGTACTTAATTTGGAGTGTGTTGAGATATTTAACTTCTTCCTGTTTGACCTGTTTATTGCAAACATCGGAAAGTTTGTAAATTTTGGTTGAGGTTGAATAATTTCAGATAGATAGATAGATAGATAGATAGATAGATCATTAATATTCTGATGCAAGCATAGGTGTGCAAGGTTTCTGTTTTCTGTTTGTGTGTGTGTGTGTGTGTGTGTGTGTGTGTCTCCAGGTGCCAATGAATCCCCCCCGAATACACCCTGCATTCCTCTCTGCCAGTCAAGCAGGCATCAGATCAGCTGATGTGGCTGGATCGATAAGCAGGCAGGCAGACTCTTCATTAGGAGTCCCCGGGGCCAGGCCACCTGCCACTCACTCACTGGCTCCACTCTGGCAAGAGCTCCACCTCTGGCAGTTTCCTCTCAATAGATTTTGTGTCCCCGTGCCTTTTCTCACATCTCTTATGTGTTTGCTTCATGAAAGCATATTGGCAGAGAAGGAAAACTACATACTGTACCTGCCACTGATGCCGGTCCCTGCTGTTATTTCGATCTGCAGACCCCAGGCATGGATAGGATGAGTTACTCTACTCCACTTGTTTGCACAACACATCAGTTACAAAAAAAGTAAAATGCTTTGATACATAAAAAATAACCAAAACCTACAATTTAGTTACACACACTGTATGTGAGGTGGGTGAAAGGTGTTTTTCATCATATTATTTGGTCCAGAAATAAATCACTTCAGTGTCTGGAAATTGGATTGTCTTTGTGACTTATCGTTTTGATGGATTTGGAGGCAAAGTATAACAAAAAAAACCATAAAAGAAATTAAAAGGGACCACATTTATTCATGCACTGTGTTTTTAAAAATCAAAATGCTTAAGGCCAATCATCATTTTTGAGTAGTTAATCAAAGAGCTGCTGTGGAAAGCAGTTTGGAAGTAACCTAGCCAACCGTGCTGGCACATTCAGCTTCCCCCCTTCAATGTTGCACAAAGGTCTAATAGCTGTGGCACTTGAGCTTGATGAAAGCAGGCCGATGAAAGCAGAGTTAGGCGGTAAGAGGAGTTGGCCCTGCTTGCTGCCACTCCTCTACATGTCTGCAGGCTCATTACCCGCAAGCAGGCTCAATAACCGCAGTCCTGCATGCACCATTTCCATACCACTACCCGCTGAGCATTGCTCACCTGTCACTTTGGAGTACTGAACTGGGCATTTATACAGAGCAGTGTGAGCACTTGGAATTTAGTTTTCTGGGGTGAAAAGAAGTCGGTCATGTGTGTCTGTTCATGGAGCAAATGTTCTTACCCAGGGAGGCTTATGCTTTGTGTCCTTTTGCGTAACACACCGCTATGCTAGTATAACGAGTATATTACAGTGTTTGATAATTGCAGAACTTTGTTGTTTAAAATCTATGAATGCCACGTCACGTGACCTTGTAGATGAACTCTGACCTGCCCCATGCCGCTCACTGATTTGGGGATCCACATTTCACAGAAGGGCCCGAGGCAATGGGAGCTGGAGCTAAGATCTGCTCAGCAGGGCTAGGTGATGTAAGCAACCACAAGCAATTAGCCATCATCTGACAGTGTGAGTCTCCTGCTTCTTGACTCTCTGCTGAGAGATTTCCGGATCCCTGCGATGTTGAGCCGTATTGATCTGCGTGCAGGAAAGGTCAATGACTTGGCTCACTGCCGGTACACCCCCTGCTCTGGCATTCATTGGAACTCTTCACCCACAATGCTCTGCTGCCCAACCAGGCTGGCACCATGCATCTAAGATGCAACATCCTCTATAATCCGATAATGAAAACAACACTGAGTCCACAGCCCTGTGAGGCTGTTCTCATGGGCACACAAGTGTGTTGAACTCAGTTAGCATGCTCCCACTGACAATATGGACATTGTTATGTTTAGTAGGTACAAATGTTACCATGTTCACCATAGTTTTTAGCACGTTAGCATGATGACATTTGCTAACTCCCTCCATCTTCTCAGGAAGGTCACAAGATGAGTAGAAGCAGTTCAAAATGTTAGTGAAGACTTCTTGTTTCATAAAAGTGGAAGCAGAGAAAGTGTTGTGTGCTGAAAACAAGGAAGACATTCTACTTAATTTAGAAAGATAAGCTACTGATAAAAACAAATAATCATATATCCTGTGTGTGAGCATAATCACACCGAGAGACATCCCTTGATGAATATGTTTTATCTAGTCTAAATAAGGAATCAGCTCAATGATTTAGATGATTAGCGCCAAGTGTGAGCTGCATCAATCTGAGTTACATTTCCATTGCCTGGGTAGTTGGTTGTCTGTCTGACCAAGCACATCATCACCACATCAGTAATGAATTATGCAGAGGCAGGGATAGTTTTTTTTTTCCTCTCCTAGACTTGGCGACTGCTGAAAAACTCTAAGTGCTGCTTCTCTCTTAAAAGGACATTAGCCAGTTCTTAGATGCTCGAGCTTGGAGCTTGACTGCTTCCTGCTACTTTTTTTCTCATCAGATTCTTATCCAATGCCTCTGGACCAACAGATAAGATTAATAGACCAGAATATTTAGTTCCCTGCCATGTTACGAAAAAACATTTATATTTAGCACAAGGCCTGAATGAAGCAACACTGAATCTCAAACACACTAAAGAGTAAAATGGGCAATAAACTTCTCAGACTCGTGTATCAGATTGTATTTGATGTCCAAATAGCACACTCATGCATGCTCATGTGCATATTCTACATATGGAAGACCATCACAATTAACTTACCCAGCTGACACAGCCTCTGCAAAGTGATGAGGTGTTTAATTCACACATGACTACACCCAGACAGCAAGGGATCTGTTCATTTGACCTGCATCACTACCCCCCTTAAGTGAAAGAGCCCCTCATGAGACGGAAGAATTCAATTTAATCATACACTGTGTGAAAAGCGGTGTCAGTGTCTTTAACACTCCGGATCGGGAGCACGTCAAGGTGCAGGACACATTTCATCTCCTGAGAGAGGATGATGAGAACACAGCATCAGGAGGCTAGAATTTGCTTGGCCATTTCTGGGGAAGTGTAAAAGCTTTCAGAAGTGGATCATACCATCTATTATCATTTACCTCCTGTAGGATCAGACACAGGCCATCCATTTTACTTTGACTTGAGATGGGACATGCTGGAATACAACTTTAATTAGGCTGATGTTTTTGGAAATTGTTTATTTTTGCCTAGAGTTAGATGATGAGATTGAAAACTCTGTAATCTGACTGCTAAACACAATAATCATCATGAAGACTGGAGGATGGAGGAAACAGTCTGGCTCTATTAAAAGAAAACAAAAATCTGATCACCAGAGCCTCTGAAGTTCACATGCACGCAAACTGCGACTTCATGTTTTTGTACAGATAAATAACTTGTTTGTTCTTGGGCTTTAGATGCATGTAACTACATTTGAATGTCTGATTTGACCAGAGCCAAGGCAGCTGTTTCCTCCTGTTTCCAGCATCATGTAAGGTAACCATCAGTTGGTTTACGTTTGAATTTAACAGACAGATAAAAGTCAAATCATGTCATCCAACTCACAACAAGACAGAGAATCCGCACTCTTCCCAAAACTTTAAACCTCTCCTTTAACCCTTTACCACCTGAGTCAGCTAATTTCCACCTCGACTTTTTATGCTTATTTTGATTTGAAATTCAAATTTAACATGCAAAAACTCACATTCATGTACAGTTACTGTGGATTGTTCAGTAAAACTCTAAAATCAAAATCTGTTTTTGTGTTTTTCTGCTATTCTTGTTTGATAGTCACTGTTATTATTACACTCTTACAACACCCACTATATAGTAAATCAGCTGTTTTACCGGCTCCTGAGAGAGGCGCTAGTGAAATTACCGTAATGACACCCTGTTCAATGTGAAGTGCAACATCTCAGCTGTCACCTATCACTGAAATTTTTCTGATTGCACAAACGGTGACATAATTACGGTAAATTAAAAAAAAAGCATGTGCAGACCTGTCGCCGATGACACGCTTGGAATTAAAGGGTTAATGCACAATGAAGCAGGTAAATGCATAACAAAATATGTGCAATTGGAGTAAATACATTACAATTCCCTGTTTAAATCAGTCGATATCAATTTTAAAATATTGCTAATAGTTCCCCAAGTTCACTGTTCACAACCTGAAACTTTAAAAGACTTGAATATAAAATATGTGTAGGATTAATACTATGCTAAAACAGGAGGTGCACTTGACTGAGCTGAACTAAGGCTGAGCAAATGTCTAAAAACACAGTTATCAAGGAGAAACAAATCAGCCCCATCTCATTCTGTCCAATGGAAATACATACAGTATATTTCCCTGGGGGGAGAAGCAGTCCATTTAGCAAGCAATCAAGTAATCTGATGAAGTGAAATGAATGGGAGAGGGGTGGAATGGTTAATCGCCTGTAGAAGCATTTTATCTCGTAGGAACACATTAAAGAAGTATTCAGTCAATGTAGGCTATGTTGGGGGAGGCTGTGAAAAATCACAGTCTGCCGGGGTGTGAATTGATATGACTCTGGTGTTCTCTTGAGCAAAAATACATAATTTTTTGCCAAAACCTGATTTGCTCTTAGACAGGCTTCAACATCGCCTTCGACAGGGAAAGAAAGCCGAGCGTGAAGGAACCCTCGCAATCTCTACGGGCAAACTTCAACATATAGGAAAATGTGCACAAAATAGGAGGCAGATAGTACAGATGGCTGTCTTGATTCCTATTTATATCACACTGCATGTCATCTCCTTTAGAAATAACACGTATTTCTAGGCTCTGCCATGTCCGTTCGCTGTGGGAGACAAAAGAGTGACAGACTGCAGTTTTTTACTGGACAAGTGTGATATGTGCTGTGACTGTTCTCCTCTCCCTCACCATGGTATTGCTTCGTGTAATTAAATTCATCTGCGGTGTCATCACAAATATCACACAAGATCTAGATCCTCCAAGATCTGGTTGTTTTACAAAGCCGACAACAGAAAGTCCGAAGAACCATTTCAGGATGTAGCTTTTCAGAGTAAAATGTAATGATTTCATGTCTAACTTCCCTTGTGAGCCAAAGAAGATTTAATCAGTGTTACTGTCTTGGTTTCAAGTGGTGGACAGTAATGGAGTACATTTACTTGAGTACTGTACTTAAGTAAATTTTTTCAGTGTTTGTACTTGAGTATTTGTTTTTTTTGGAAACTTTTACTTTTGACTCCACTACATTCCTAGGAAGTGTCCATACTTACATTATATACAATCTATTACAATAAAGAGGGAAGACAGGAAACAGCACCGTTTCGCTATATAGCATGTTAGCCTCTCGATGGGAAATTTGAAAACAAAAGCAAGACCAAACAGTCAACCAACAAAGTATTATGCACACTCTGCAGGAAGGAGTTTTCTTTTCATCGAAGCACTTTCAGCTTAAAACACCACATTAACAGGAAACAGACGTGAGTTGGGGATTGACTCGGGCACTGAGAACAATGTGAATACTTAAGTATTTTTAAAGGTAAGTACTTTAGTACTTTAATTTGAGTAAAATTTCGACCAATAACTTTTATTTGTAGTTGAGTAAGATTTGACCATGAGTATCAGTACTTTGACTTAAGTACTGAAGTTGAGTACTTTATCCACCACTGGTTTTCAGTGTGTCAGCATCTATGAGCCGAACAGGAAGTAGAAGGAAGTAGTAGGTACAAACTGAAGCTGGTGAGAGGTTTCAACTCTTAGGGTAAAACTCGTA
>OOFC01003289.1:5820-23209 GCA_900323345.1 Pseudochromis fuscus | reverse complement strand
GAAGCACACATGCAAACAATGCAGTTAATCAAGGTGAGGAAAAGGATATTTTTATGCTAATATGCATTTCTCCCGAGCTGAAAAAGAGGACAGAGGGACGCAGCGACTGAAGGAGGAATAAACCCATTCAAACAAATGAATTCTAATGAAGCTTCACAGACAAGACGTTTGGAGTCGATCGGGGTTGTGAGAGAGAAGGCCCGGACTTCCCCACTGGAAAGGACTCAGCCTGAACTCCTGAAAGGGAGGGAGAGAAAAACAAGAGAAGGACCCTGGAGAAAGTGAGCTGGGAGGAAGAATGATCCAGTAATGAGAGAGGGGAACCAGTGAGGGAGGGGAGGCAGGGGGGTGAGTTCAAGGTTGTATTCAGACTTAAGGATTGTCGCCCTGAAAGCCCAAACACAGACTTCCTTAGGGTTTAAGAGCCTCTTTATCAGACCCAGGTCTCTCTCCCTCTCTCTCTCTGTGTGTGTGAGTACACTGGTGGTCTCTGGTTGGGTGGGAGATGGAGAAGGGGGCAACATGCTGAATTCAAATTCAAATTGGGTTATTCTGTGGCCTGGTTGTAACAGATATCAGACGTGGGAGGTGTTTTTATGGATGAAAGCTTCAGCTCAAATGTGGTGTGAAACTCTTTAAAATGGATATATTACATAGCATTAACAGACGTTCTCGTCTGATATATAAACTGGATGGGAGTATTCCTCCCAGTCCTCTGAGATAATCATTGATTACAGGCAATACAAGTTTCCTCCATCTGCATTTTCACTTCGAAACAGCATCCTCTCAAATTTCCACATTTGAAGTAAATGTCTTGAGAGAGAATCCAAAGGTTAATCGTGTAAAAGACCATCTGCAGTGCTTTCCTTAGAAAACTTTAGAAAGAAAGAGGAAACCTACAGGGAAAAAAATTGGCCTGCTGTCAAACTGGCAAACCGCAACATTAAAAACGAATGATAAAACTTAAATATAAGAACAGGTTAGAAACTGAGTTCTCCACCATGAACACAAAACAGGCATTTCAGAAAGTACGGACACTGACAGGGTGTGAGCCAAACCCAGTTGCTACATTTGAGGGTTAAATATTAGCTTGCATTTTGGGTTTAAACGAGAATAAAATAAAGGTTGAGGACATGAATAAATTAGAAGATTGTATGGTTAACATGAAGAAATTAGATGATAATGTTTAAAATATCCCACTCAGTTTCACATTTAATAAAGAAAAACTCTCATCAATACAATGCCGAAAAAACCCCACACATGTTGTTTTCAATCAGTTCACAAACTTATTTATTGCAGCGCACTTATGTGTAGACATTCATTTCCTTTCCACAGGACGGTAAGAGATCATTTAATCTACTTATTTAAAAAAAAAAAAAAAAAGTATTTTCTGTACATCCTCTGCCACAAAGAGATCAAATTTACAAAGTACAGGGAGGAATCCCTTAAGACAGATTAAAAGGGGAGGAGGGTGTTGTTAGTCATAAAAATTCTGTTAGCAGTCAGTCTGCAATCCAAATGTCCATAATACAAAAATAAATAATTCAGATTTCTTTTTGTTGTTTTGGAGGAAAAACTGGTGTGTGTTGGTATTATTCTGACATGGTTTAATCTTAACTCCCTGGTTTTTAAGTCAGGCTTTCATCTGTGCAGTGCAAAATGGAATATTTTACATTAAAATATCTCATCTGTACAAGTCAGCATCACTCTCCCAAGTCTACAAAATAGTTCAATCTATACCCCCCAATTTCCCAACAATTCATCACAGCACTTTGCTGTATTTAACGTCTATTTCAGCATTTAGTGGAATGTCGTGTCCAAGTCTTTCTTTCTTGACACATGATCAGCAGTACAGAAAAAAAAGCCCTTTGCACTGTAAAGCTCTAGTTGCTAGTATTCAAAGCTACTGTGTAAACCATGTGATATGTCCACTTAAAAACATGATTCATTCTACACTAGAGAGAGAAACAGTCCAAATACATGTGAGTTACAGTTCTAATTCATAGCATTAAGGCATGTTAGCTGAAGAACAGTATGCTACTGTTTCAAAAAAAAAAATAAAATGCAGATATCAAAAAGCATCAGCGAGGCACTGCACCGAGCTCTGTTACTGTGTGGGAATCAGTAGTGTGGCACACCTGTTCACTTCATATTGATGTGTGTTATTTTCCCCCCAATGATCCTGCAAGACCCACAAGGCTGTTTATTTGCAGAGATCAATACTTCGTTAGACCTGCTCTGATTGCAGGGTGTCTGGAATGTTGTGAATCCATGTTAGTGATTGATAATTAGTGATTGTCCACGGTCTCACTCCTCTCTCCCATTTACATATGTACTGCGCCGCTCATATCTATACATGGAGACCCGATGTAAAGCCTGTACATTTACACTGAAACAACCTGAACATCCATTAAGACTGGGAGCACATAAACAATCAAATTATAAACAGGTATCACCTGAAAAAAAAAAAAAAAAAAAAAAAATCCTGTTTTTTTTTTTTTTTTTTAGATTTCCCCCCAAAGTAAAAAAAAAAAAAAAAAATCTGTACAAAACGACAGGTGAGTTACTGTTTTTTCTTTTTTTCTTAGAAAGTGCACAAAGGAATAGTCGTGGTCTGTACACCGTCTCAAACAACTCTCACTGATCTCATCTGGAGAGGACAGATTTAAGCAGAGTGGGCGAAAGGCAACAAGACAGAGCACCGACTCTTATTACACACAGAGATATGTCTACACCATAAGGGCAGCCAATACAGTCTGTACAGTGTTTAATCCTTCTATACACCATCTGTAAAGAAACACAGTTCGACTAATCCCAAAAGATTTTCAAGCAGTTTACGAGAACAGTCCAACCTGTAGGCAGCTGCTTGGAAAATATCATTAAGGTTGTAAAATAAAGAAGACAATGGGCGTCTTCTGGGACATGGTGAAGAAGAAGTAGTACCATGATTGGGAAATTGGAGGTGTTTTGAAAAGTTCACTCATCGTTCCCTCTCTCCTGCCGTCGCACATGAGCGTCCAGGAGGCAGCGGTGTTCAGATGAAGGGGGCTCCGAAACATTTAAGGCACCACTGGACGTTGGGGATCGGCGGGCGATCGATGCGCTGCAAAGACTTGAGCTGCTCGGTGCTCAGTTCGTCGTAGGCCAGGCGATACTCCCTGTCGAAGGCCTCTGCACGTGTCAGGGGAGGAGGGAAGGTTCAGTCAGAAAACAGCATATGTCTTTGATTTTAGTTCAGTTCCTTTTAAACATTCACTCACCGATATCAATGTCCTCTCGTCCCAAGGCCACCAGTGAAAGAAAGAGTATTTCTCTATAGATACTTCTGAGAGAGAGAAACACACACACAATCAGTTCACTGATATTCAAAATGTTGTAAAATAGTCAGACAAAATCCAGGATTACTGAGTACACAAGAGGAACAGGGCTGACCTCTGCCGTTTGACCCCGTCTGGACGCCGTTTGATCTCCCGGATCAGCAGGTTGATAGGCCCGTACACGTCGTTGGTCTGGATGTTTCGAACAATGGTGTTGAGGAGAGTGCGGATCTCCTGGTGATCTGTTGGAGCTAAAGTCCCTTTCTTCTCCACTGGGAACACACACATGCACATTAGACTTCAAGGCTGAAACAAAAGGGCTTCCTATTGGATAATATGCACTAAAGCCTCTGTGTGTAGGATCTGAAATGTCATGACTCTGGTTCCCTCTAGTGGCAGTTGTAGTGTTCTACAAACAAAAAGTACTGATGGGCTGTATGTGTGTCATTTAAGGAGTTTTGCATGATGGACACTAGAGCTTGACTTGTCTTTGTTCACACTCACTGAAGGTCCTCCAGAGCAGGTAAAGAGGGTCTCCGAGTTCTTGGTGCAGGTTGATATTGTCCCACAATAGCTGTACATACACCTGCTTACTGTCCTGGGACAGTGACGTCAGAGGCAGCTGCAGAGACAAACCTTTATTTATATAATTGCCAATATAGCACAATCTACCTACATGTTACAGGGTGGAAAGAGACAAACAATGAAGACAGGACGGCGTGCTTGGTTTCTAACCTGTACTCCATTGTTGCAGTGTTCAGAGGTGAGGATGAGACCAGGCAGGTGAGTGGGCAGGTCCAGACGGCGGAAATACCACACCAGATTCCAGAAGATGATTGGATGCTGGCTGAGGAACTTGTGGGTGTAGATCACCTGGATAGATAAAGCCCACAACTTAGACTCAGTGCATCGTGCGTCTGTGTGCTCTCTAAAGCAGATGTGTGTTATGCTGGTGCTGTACCTGATCTCCCTCATTTTCCATCAGTGTCTCCAGCTCCTTGCGCAGGACCAAGGGGCTAAGGTATGGTACAGACACGGGTTTGGGATTTGGACGTTTTGTCCCCATGCCATCCTGAGAGACATACACAATTCATGTCACTGCACTGCTGTCTGAAGTGATACAATCAGTTTGAGACAGTAGAGGACACTGACCGACACCTCCTGCAGGCTGCAGGGCAGGCTGGTGGTGGAGACGCCATGTCCAGGTCTCTGGGAGTAGTCCAGGCTCTGCAGTGGTCCTCCAACACTGTTGCTGCGCGTCAGTGAAGTCCCACTGCATTTCGGCTGCTTCCCTGCTGCCTGGTGCTCCAGGAGGCCCAGAGGATCTGACTGCACCGGCTCTGGAATCAGACTGAAGACACAGCAAGCAAAGAGCAGTCAGGAGAAGGTGGATTTTAATACACTGTGAGCATATGCTGCTTCAGAGTTAATCCAGCCATCCCCTGGGGTGCATGGAGGTGATGTACATGAAGTTTACCTCTTATGTGTTCCAGGTCGACTGTCTGCAGTCTCTCGAGGATCCTCCTCAGGGAAAGAAATAAGATCTGGTGTCTTAATGTCAGCTGAGCTGCTGGCTGTGGGCTGAGTACTGGTGCTGTGGATGCTGTCTCCTGAAGCACTGGGATTCATATAAAACCTGAAGAGGAGAAATCATAGCAATTTGAAATCCAAATTTCACGATTCATCTTAACATCTCTTTATAATACTGAGGCAGGAAAAAGCAGCTTGTCTGCACTAAGACAACAGATTCCTACCCGGTCATTGTGCGCAAGTCATGAAACTCGACGTGCAATAAAGGGAGGAAGGCTGTGCGACAGAAAGGACAGTTGGTATTGAGGTTGGAATCGTCAGCTGTCCAGCCCGCCATGATCTCCTCGTCGTACACTAGAGCTTCACAGGAGCGGCACTGGGAGCAGCTGGACATCAGAACCTGTCAGCACGGAAACACATCCAAGCAGTCCAGAGTTATTAAAACATGCATGACTGCAGTGAGAGCACAGCAGCAGCAAACAGGGTGACTGTGCATGTACAGTATGTCTAACCTCCAATGCACAGTTCTGATAGATGCTCGAGGAGGATGCATGATGTGAGGAGCTTTGCTCAGAGTCAGGACCTCGGCCTGTTCGTCCTGGAGTCGGGTCTGCAAATGGAGACATAGACAGTCGTGACAGCTGATATCATTTTTTTATGTTCTTCATATTTTATACGAGCAAGTGAGTCCTTACGTGTCTGGTGAGTCCCTCGGCCAGTGTCGCTGCTGCCACTGCTGCTGCCCAGGCTGGTGCAGCTCTGGTTTAGACCGTTGGACACCAACCCTGGGATGACCCTTCGTTCAGGACTCTCATCCAGGTCATGAGCAGACAACATGTTTTCATCCAGACGAGCTGGGAAGCCACCGCCGCCCTGAGCTTGTTCATCCTGGAGAGAAAAGGTATCCAAATGTTACACATTAAATACACACAGAGTACTTTTGCGTTCATGTAAACAGTGGATGAGTTAAAATCAAGTAGTGTGACTGCTGTGAGGTTAAAGTGTGTTAAGTTTGATCAGGTTTGATCAGCATCATTGACGAAGCTGATCAAAATGTGTGGAATTATCCTTTAGTGACACTCACCTCATCATCTGAGTACGAGTAAGCTGATGCCACTGCCCCCCACACTTTGCTCGCCACGTTTGCCGCCTGCTTCATGCTCGACCGAAGCACATCAATCTTAGGACCTGACAACAGGTTGTCCATTTTGATGCCTGAAAAGGAGTTAATGACAGAGCCCAGGGACCCTCCCTGAGAGGACTTGACCAGCGCCGTCAGAGAGGATGACCTCGGACCTGGGCTAGCTGTTACACTTCCAGGAGTCTTTGTCTTCACTGCAAAAGTCTTGGAGCGAGTGACAGTGTTGGGGCTGCGTTTGGGTGTGTTGCCCGGAGAGCCTGTTGGAGTTTTGACAGGAGGCACCGGGAGGCTGGATCTCCGTTCCAGACACTGTTTGGGCTGTGGGGCGTCAGTGGAGTCCCCCTCGGACTGCTGGAGCTCCATACTGGAGGACTTAGCACCAAGGGGGCTTCTCAGGCTCATGTACATTTCAATCTCCTCAGCCAGGTTACGGGACACCACCGCAGGCATGAGCCGTGGCGGCTCCTGACTGCTGACTGAGGCCGACTCCTCATTCTCAGACACCAGGAGTGAAAGCGGGTCAGCACCCATCTCCACGTCGGCCCTCTCTAAGCTGGCGCCTCGCACTCCAGACTCATCCTCTTGTGTTTCAGTGTGCTTCCTCTCTCGCTTCTCCAGGTTACCCTCAGCCTCCTTCACCTCTTTATCATCTCTCTTCCTTTCTTCTTGCGCTGCTGGGCCCTCTTCCTCTGGCTGCTTCCCCAGTGTCAAACCCCGATCATCCTCTTCAGGCTCTTCCTCCAGGTCTTTAAAAAGAGCTTTGGACACACTGTTCGGGGGTGGACTGGAGAGTGCTGCCTCCAGGATACGAGCATCGGCGCCCATTTTGCTGGCCATGTGATCCACGCCTTTCTCCAGGAGCATCCCGGCGCGGGTTTCAGCGCTGAAGCTGCAGCTGCGTTCGGAAAAGGATTTCTGCCGATGCTGTTGAGACTGGTGAGCTACGTCCCCAGCTGGCAGTGAGGTGTCCTCACCAGGTAGGGACACACTGTCGTTCTTGCTGTGTCTCCTGAAGAGCTTCCCTGTGCCTGCAGAATGTAAACAGACACTGTGAAAGTTGTTGTACTGAATTTGAGTTTGCAGTAATATGACTGAATAGCTCAATTTGAAATTAAATGAAAACAAAAATATCACTCCATCTGGAAAGATCAAACAAAAGCTGCCACCTCAGTTTCACTCATTTCTCACCTGTTTCCCTGCCACCATCAAAGCTCCCTGTGGACAGCTTAACAATGCTGGGGACAGACGAGGGCACATCAACAGGACTGGGTGGCTCTGCTACTGCGACTGCACTGTCCACTGAGCCAGCAATGTCACCTCCTGGGTTCAAAAAGAATATAGTCAGCACATTAAGGTTTATTTACATAAACAAACAGGGGTCACGGTTCACATGCATCCCTAAAAATGCATAAGTTAGTGTGTGGTAGAGGCTGTGAGGCTGAGCTTTCTTCACCATTGCGCTGCACTTTTGGATTGTTTGTCTCATCAGCTGAAGGGAGAGTTGTACTTGAAGGCTCTGCCAGCTCCTGGTGTAACTCATCCTTGGAGCCATAGCCTTGATCAGACTGTCTTCCTATAGATCACAAAATAAAAAAAAAACAAAAAACAACAGGCTGTATTCACAAATATATTCAAGATTTTTTAAAGACAGGAGAAGGCAGCGATTTTCAGCCGAGTACCTGTACTACAGTGGCTGTCCGCTGCATCTCCCATGTCGTGGCTGGGGGCAAACAGATTATGTTCCTCACCATTGACCTCACTCGAGCTGTCAGCACTTCCGTGGCTCAGACGGTCGGCATCAGTGACTGCTGACCCACCAACTGATGCAGCTAGAAAAGGAAACAAGAGCACAAGTTATGATAAAAAAAACAGCAAAGGAATAGACGGAGTGAACTATGGGAGAACTTATTTTGTCCGTTCACACCAGTGGGGGTTAGCAAGGATCCCTTCTTGGATGGAGTCCGGTTTAGAGCGTGTTTAAACTGGGCCACTCCACGGACCACATTACGTAACTTGGTCCACATAAAAAGGCCACTACGGTTCCGGCTCGGCCAGGGGCTCTCCAAGACGGCCTGCAGTGAACAGGGGGAAGGTAAGGACACAAGTAAGGATTTAAATATTTAAGAAATTCAGTCAGTATTTATTTATTTTCAGTTTTTGAATCTTAAAGTTCAGCCACAAATCTAACCTTGTTGTAGTATCCATACGTGATGGCATTGGGAAGTACACCCGCCTTTTTCATCTCAACCAGGACTCGGACTGCCATAACAGGAAGACCCCACACACCACAGAGCTGCATCACCACTCTGTAACACACCTGAAAGTCACACAGACAAAAACATGAGTCCCTTCTCAGTCCTGGATTCAGCAAAAGAACCGACAGCCCGAAGTGTTTCAGACAGAATTTGACCATACCTCATCCAGCACCTCCACCTCAGTGGTCCTCATCTTTAACAGGACATTGTACGCCTGCTGCATCGCCCGGCTCTTTGACTTGGCCAGTCGCACGGCCGCTGGCAGGCAGATGAACCACAGGCTGTAGCAGTGACTGAACAGACAGCGGGCCCACAGTGGCGGGTTGGAGTAGAAACGCTTGGCCATCTTGTACGCCAGCTTGATTTCCTATTGGATCATTTAAAGTTTTATTTAACAGATGCTGACGAGGACAGGTGGCGAAAAGTGTGGTGAGGACTTAGTGGGGATGTGTGTTGGTGACTGTGAGAGTTTGTGCCATAGACTGAATACAATGGATGAAGCTAACGTGTCACCCACTGGTTTGTGATTTGCATTTTGAAGTCAGGAGTTTGTCTGAACGTCACCATGTTGGTTGTTTGGAGCCAGAAGTCACCATATTTGGATATGAAGGGAAGAGTGAGGAGGTGGGTCTGACCCTTGAACCTAAGGTCACTGCCCAATGTGTATGAGACTTGAGTTCAGGTCTGGTCTGCAGTGAGACCAGACCTGAACCTCACTTTCAAGACCCGGATGCTGGGTCCATCTTTTATCCACAGTCTGTGGTTTGTACACACCTGCTTGGTCCTCTTTGCCAGCAGAGCAGGGCTGCTGGACAGACTGGCTCCTGCTGCTCTGCTGCTGATCGCTGGACGCAACACTCTGGGACGGTCAAACAGATTCACCTGCAGCCTGGGGAAACTTTTATAACTGGAGAACACAAAATAAGATTCACATGAGATGTTTAGCTGTTTGAGGAAGTTTTAAGGAAATTTACAGCTAAACAGAGACTTACGTGTATCGAGGGGCGGGTTCAGTCCCATCGTCAGCCGGAGGTTCAGGAGGCATCACAAAGACTGTGTGCTCGCTCTTTTGAGATTCGTCCAGCTCCAAAAGTTTCGTGTCTTCGGAGGACTCTGCTTCAACCTGGATCACATCCAGAGTCAGAGATTTGAGTTACAGGTAAAACACACTCTCCAGGTCATTTCCTGTTTGACGGTAGAAAGTAAACAACTCAAAGCAAATTATAACCTATCATGTTTTCCAGTCAGGCAGACGATTATTTGATTATGGTTAGGATTTAAAGATAGAAGAAAAGCAGGAAATGCCCACGCCCCTTGCTGAATACATTTATCAAAAGGAGAAAATTAAAATGTACTTATAGTTTAATGTTAGTCACAACCATGAAAAAACAAAAAACAGCGAGGAAATCTGATTACAGTGTAAGCAATTACCTTGGTGCCCTTGTCGATTTTATCGGAGGGAAAAAGCTGCATGAGGAGGAAAAAGCAAAGGGAACAGAATGAATCAGAGGAAATATTGGCTTCCTTAGTCTCCCAGCGCACAAATGTTAATTCGCCAATAAACCCACGCAGAACAAAGGCTTGTTCCTGGAAGGAAACCTCCAGTGGAAGAGAAACAAACAAAACAACAAAGCCTGACGCTGGTCTGGTAATTACCTTGTCGACGCAGTCGTCAAAAAAGGCCAGGCCGGTGTCCTTGTCACTGACGAAGGTGCACTCCTCGATAAAACGGATGAATATCTGAGTCTTGGTGAGCTGGGAGTAGAACTTCTGGTGGGCTCGATCTCTGCTTTTTAGAAACCCTTCAGGAAGGCAAGTAAAGATTTTAGTTTCACCTCAATGATAATGATGATGATGGTGTCATTTGAGATTTTTGTAGTTTTGTAACATACAGGACTTGACAGTCTAGTTTGTTGTAATAACTTATAAAGAATAAAAATTAATATAAAACATTTGCACTGCCACGATGCCTTTTTCAGCCTGGATGTATTCATTACCTCTGAGTGACCTTCATCAATCAGTCAGCGTGCAGCTATTTAGAAAAGTGTTCAAATATGCAGAGTTAAGAGGATTCTCCTTCACTTTATCTAAAATTGATCTGAAGCCAAATGGAAGTAACAACCAATTTCCCAGCAACAAGCATTAGCAAATTCATAATAGCTGATGAGATAGAAGATTGATTTCTAAAAACACTTTGGTTGAGTGAGAGTTGAAACACTCCTCAAAATAGAGCTGCCAATAAAATTTTCTATCAGGTGTGACAGGACAAATTTAGGCTGACGTTACAAAGTCAGGAAGCTGTGATCAAATCAAAGCATTAGTCCGCCCATAAAGTCTTCTATGGTGTTCCACATCAACCACATGGTTTGGATTGTTATCAAACACCTTTTAACTCAATGAAAGACAAAGAGCAGTCGATCACTTGTTTACCTTGCAGGTCATAGAGGGAGTCTGCCGCCGTGGCCTTTTCAGAGGGTGCCTGGGTGATGGGTTTGAGGTAGGAGCGGTAGCCCTTCAGGATGGAGGCCATGAACCGAAGAAAGGCCTCCTGGATTTCCATCTCCAGCGCTGTCTTTTTCTTGTGCCAGGTGAAGTCCGCCTCGATGGGGGTCATGTCCACTGCTGAGCTCTCCTGTGCTGTTTGACGGACTGAAACTTAAACATAAACCGGAGTTAATTGAATATAAGCTGGTACTTTTGGTTTTGGTCACTTGAAGTCAGTGGTTTTCAAACTGGGGGGGGGGTTATACTGGGAGGGTGTGGCGACGGGTTGCCAGGTATGTGTGTGTGTGTGTTGTTTAGTATTATTTAGGTAGAAATAAATTAAGTTTCAAGTAATTTCTACAACAGTTTACAAGCACAGGACATGTCTGACAGTGTGACTGTGCTGGTGCATGTAGGTCAGGGGGTATGAAGCTGGTATTCACTTCAGTATCATCACTACACATGTATATGTTCTGGTGATCCATTCATATAATATCATGCTACTGCAGTCTAGTCCATACTAATTATGCAGTTACGTATTAGATACACTATTAGAATATGGTACACATTTTTATTTTTTCTTTCTGCACTCATACAACACACACTATACACAATATAATACCTATAGTACACACATTTAAGTCGAGGCCTTTACAACATAGCGTAACTTAGATGTTTGATAAAGATTTACTTCTATGGTCATTTTTAAAACTTCTACTTTGTGGCTCTAATCTCATCTCTACCTTGTACTCAGTACGTTAATGTTTTGCTACGTGAAGAGGTGAGGTGCTGTTTGTACCAGTGGCCAGCTGGTGGTGCAAGTTGCTTAGTGAGTTAATGAGACTCTTGCAGGGCTTCTTGGGGAGGTTCTTCCAGTTGCTGTGTCTCTTCTCGTCAGACCTGTAACAAAAAATACCACAAAGTTAGTAGGCTGGAAGTAACGGGTGGGCTGCACAAACAATCTGATTTTCGTTTCAGAGAGACAGTGATCATCTTCAGCATCAAATAACGCCGTACAGGTAGATGGTGTTGGTGTCCAGATCCACACAGACAACATCTGGAGGAGGGTCATAGAGGTCAAAGTAGCGGGAGTCCACACCGACTATGAAAGGCAAGGGGGCGTTAAGGACACCTGCGAGAGACAGCGGGCACAGGGGGATGTAGGGACACTGCCACTGGAAGGGGAAGATCATCTGGAAAGAGATTAGACGGAGGATCTGGATTAGAAAACCAGGTAGACGAACTTTTTACATTAGTGTCACTGTATCAAAATGTTTTTTTCCCATTTTTTTCCTAATGTTTTACCCTTTGAAGAATTTCTACATCAAACTACAGAAATTCATTTCTTGTTCACTGACAGTTCACATCCATTTGGGGGATTTTTTGCGGATTGTGACATCCTGTGTTTTCTAAGAGACGTGGTTTAATTATGTCTCTGGAGCTGGAGAATAAACAACCAATCTAAACAACCAAGTTAAAGTTTAAAAAGCTGCAGGAGGTACAGCATTATTGTGAAATTATGCTGAGCAGAGACAGTAGATTTCAAATGATGCTGAGAATTTCAATGCAGATATCCTTTTTGTTTGCATGGGTGTAATTCTTTGGGCGTTTTCAGGATGACAACATATGCCAAAAAAGGGTAAAATTATTAGTTTTGATAATTATAGTTCCCACTATCTGCTCTGTGGAATGCTTTTAAGGATAATTAGTGTTGCAGGAACTGTATATCTTTCTGTGATGTTGTTTATTTATTATATTTATCCGACTCTGTGGATTCATTGAGGAAGTGGTGTATTTTGTTCTTATAATGTCAGTAATCAGGTTAGGCAGGGTGGTGTATTTCCACCATGTTTTTTAAAATTACACACGAAAACCTCGTCTGGGAAACGGACTGATTAAATAACAAGTGGAGTTTTCTGTAATCTCAAAATGAATGGTTTTATTTTCTTCTCTACAGCACTGATGAATGTGATATTATGTGGTATTTAATACACATAAGTGGGTGGAAAATTTTCTTCAAGTAAACAGTAGGGTCATGGCAACATTTTTTTTTTAAAGCCTTAATGCACAATAGAGATGAACTGTAGATCAACAATGTAACTAATTTAATTGTCTAGGAAACACTTCTGTACAGACATTTCTAACGTGGTCAGTAGAGTGAATGTCTAGATGCTAATGGCCTATTGTAAGCCCCATAAACAGCTCATCTGTAGACTAAAGATTAATCATTTTATTTGACTGCTCAACTCACAGCCACCACAGCCTCGGCCACTCCAGTGAGCACGGCGGGCCGCAGCGAGTGCAGCAGGATCTTGCTCTCCAGCAGGACAAAGTGCAGCAGTGTGGCGCAGTTTTCTGAGCCCAGATTCATGAGCAGCGTGCCGTAGTCGGCCCCGCTGACAGGGAGGGAGAGAACAGACAGGAATGAACGGATGAGTTCAGGCGGCGAGGGGAAAACAAGGAAACCAAAACGAGTGAGGGGAAGAAAAAAAAAAGAAATGGTAGGCAGCAGGGTTTATAACTGGACTCGTAATGAGAGCTAGACATGAGTTAGGGAAGTGAGCAGAAATACAAGCACAGGAAATGTAAAACTGATCTCAACAACAGTATCAACATGTGAATCTCACTGAAGCATAAAATTACAGCGAGCAGAAGTACACAATAAGACCTAAAACTATCATGCAATCTAATAACCCTTAAAGAAGCTCTCAAATGAAAAAACATGGATTCAGTCATTTTGAACAATGTAAAACCAATGTCCCAGTGTCCACTTGATGCACTGTTTTGCTTTATTAATGCATTACTCCTCTATTTTCCTATGTCCTAACCATTCTGAAATGATTGTGACAGGAAACAATTTTCTTTTCTGTGTACTGCTTCTAATCCTTGTAAATTACAATGACAAAAGGCAGCAACAACAGTGGGTAATGTTTGGTTGAATATTAACAAGCCGACTGTGTTAACTTTAACAAAAGCCTGTCAATCTCCATTTTTGTGAGGTTTTGAGGTTGCATAAGGCAGCGTTCAGAGGTACAGATGGCCGACCATTCAACAGTTCACATCAGCTTAAAAGCTGCAGCATTATGCAAAGCAGCAGTGGAAAAAGTCCCAAAAACTTTAATACACGGGGCTGTTTTCAATATTACAATATGACCTGAAAAAACAAACTAATGTGTGTTAATGTGTTTTGATGGGTTTGGAACATTACGTTCGTCTATTTCTTTCCCACAAAACAAACAATGGTCGGCCTCTACAATCGCAAATCATAGTAAAAGTTGTTCCTCAATGATGTGTAGAATAGTAGTTGAACATATTTTTGTAGTAAATATAAATGTACCTGAGGGGTAAAGGTGTACACACAGGCTGGGAAAGGATCAAAGTATCATGTGCCGAGAGCTGAGGAAGAAATTTCATGATATCAATAACAAGAAAAAACAAAAACTGTAGTGTACTAAAGTGCCGCTTTACAAAACCATCCTCGTCTGTTTTTGTGTCTTTATTTCTTCTGCTTTAGTGGGTCAGTTTAAAAATATCACGTTTTAAATTTCCAAACATCCATTTTGCCGACAGTGAAATATTCCAATAAAACATGAAGAAAGTCAAGTAACAGACCTCTTTCCAGACAAAAATAGCTCCAAGAGTTTGCAGCATGTATCCCAGTGTATGGCTAAGCAATTAAGCCTAACTGGGTTGAGACACAGTGATATAAACTGTGGACTGAACAATAACTATTAACAAAACTATAAACAGCTTTGTAGCTGCTATAAAACTGGGAGATTGACACAGAAGCTAAAAAGATGAGGCTGCTGTTAAAGTTTTATCCTGAAACTTTCCACCACGGGACAAGTGAGCACAGCAAAGATGCTTATTCTCCATCAGCATGATCTCTCACTAATACAGATTTTACAATAGACAGGTGTTTCCAGATGTGCTGCCCAAGCTATTGCAAAACAGGCCAGGCTGAGGTCAGACAACTGACCAAGTAAACAAAGTACAAAACCTGTGTGATCCTAGTATAGCCATCTACAGTTTTTAAAAAAAGGCCTGGACACCGGTGGTCTTTATTGAAGACGTGCACCCTAATAGTTATTCCTCTAATGTGAGGCCCAGTGACTCACCGAGCACAGAATCTAAAGAAAACTGGCAGCAGGTGGTCTGGACGGATGAAGCAAAATTTGAAATATTTGGCTCTGACAGTAGCAGACCATTTTTAAGCACAGAGCTGGGGTGTGTGAAATGGTGAAAATTCCTTAGAGGTTTGTAGCTGCCTTTCTGCAAATCGAGTGTGGAAAAAGATCTGTGGCATGATTTCCAGAAGGATCTAAAACAAGCTACTGTATATGTAAAAGCTTATTTCTTGATTATGAACAATATGAGATGATGTTTCTCACCTGGACCAAGATTCTGGGTCTTTGAGGGGAAGGAAATGACACATTATGCATGAAGTGCGAGATGTGCCTGTTGAGAGAAACACAAGTAATTCAGGCTGTAGCCACATGTCTCCTTTTCAAAGCCAATGATCATATCCAACAAATGATAGAAAAGTGTTGAGACTCCTACTTTTCAATAGGCAGTGGGTGCGGGCCTGAGACAGAGAGCTTGTAGAGAAACATCAGGAACTTGCGGAAGGACTCAAAGAAGGGCCAGCGAGAGAGCAGGCAGATGCATTTATTGGTGTTTACAGGGCGGTTGGGGATCATCTTCTTCTCCACCGTGGTGAGCAGGCCCAGCTGGATCTTCTGCTTCTCGCTCAACAGATCCACTGGGTATGGCTCGTAGAACTGGATGGCTGATCCATACACCTGGCACCAGATATCGATAGATTACTTATAAAAAAAACAAACATTTTTTTGGTTCCTAATCAGATGTTTCATTTTGCATCTCACCTTTTCTCCTGAAGAGATAGTTAAGACAAACGTGGAGAAGACGGGTAGAGGGTCACGAGTGTTTGGTGCCCAACACTCAATCTTGGCGCCCATGGGCAAACAGAACAGAGGAACAGACTCTGACAGAGGGAAAGACTCATAGTCCTCTTCTGGGTAGCGAAAGATTAGACCTGAGAGCAGCAAAAACACAGATGACAGTTAAAATCCCATGATGCAGTAATACAGTACAGTATATAGAAGTCACACGGACGAAACAAACTTTAGCTGTAAGAAAAAGGAAGATCAGTATTTTGAAGTTCTGACACTTTTATAGTCAGAGTCTCATTTTTCTAGTCTTGAGTTTAAGCTAAAATTTAAGTGAGATGCCTCTCTGACAACACATATATTCTTATGTCGACACATATAAACAACCCTGCAGACACACAAGTTATGGGCGTGGCAGGAAGTGCAGTTGTCTGAAATGAATAAACAGCCGTCTCACAGGAAAACAGTCGGCCAGAAGATAAAGTCACCGTGTGTTTCTGCACATTGATGCGATTATACGTGTTACCCAATAAAAACGTTCCAAAGGCCGAGTTGTTCAGGAAGCATTCAGTCAGTGAAAATGTCACACAACAGTTCAAACAGACAAGCTGTAATAAGCAATTAGCTTTGACTGCGAGACACACAGACAACAACATAAGTGAGGCTGATTGTGACAAAACACAATACAAGACCATTTCTCACTACACTGCATTTTGTTATCAGTGTGTCACATCAATCAACAGAGCCATGCACTGGGGAAAGGCTCATTAATATTACTACAAAGCATTTTTAATACAGATTACTATCAGCATGGAAAATATTTCTGCCAGGAAGACCGGAAATAACCGAATAAGAACTTAAAAATTCTACTTTATTTGTTCATTTTATTTCACAGTTTAGACTGGAATATTTTTATTTTTACCTTTTCATCCCATTATTATGTCCCCATGGTTTCCAGAACAAGTTATATATTTTTTGTTAGCTGCTCACTACATCCTTTTCTCTACATTTCTTTTTCACAAATGCCAAAACATATCTAATCATTAATCTATTGTGCAACATCACTAAAATCAGATTTCTTCAGCTTTGATTTGCTCGTATCATTTTATAAAAGTTATGTAATGTTATTTTTCCACGAATGAAGCCACGTTTCACTTCATCTTTCTGAAAAGGAAATACTGTTCCTTGAAAATTTATTCAGTAATGCAATTGCCCTCGCATCAAATTGCAGATGTTGAACATTGAATATGATTCACCTCAAAATGCAGCAGAGATAAAAGCTGATGAATCAAATAGTGATAACTGAATTAAAATCATCAAAGGGACAAAAAGAATAAAAGAGCAAACATCGCTCAGCAGGCACAGGGAATAAATGTCAGCTGAACATGTGGTGACTTTTTGAGCAAAACATGAAACTGACATTTTAAGCAGTCACAAAAACATCCGGCTTTTACTCACCAGCTTTGTAACTGATGGAGTTTGATGAAGATACGGATTTCTTGTAGCACAGGAAGACGCTGGAGCCCCACTGAAAGATCGAGGTCACACTCATGTCACAGCTTTGCTCCGTTTGAGTCGATGAGATCCAGATAAAAAGTAACGTTCAGACTCACCATGCCACAGTTGAGGTTCTTGTCCACTTTACAGAAGGTGTGCGGCGGCGTCTCGCCCTTGTTGGTGACGATGACGCAAATGTCCGTCACCGCCAGGGAATTCTGAGGCTGGACGGGCGGCGCTCGTCGGAAGGTGATG
>OOFC01003285.1:0-25974 GCA_900323345.1 Pseudochromis fuscus | reverse complement strand
GAGATAGGGCAAGCTCTAGGACAAGTGGAGAACAGAGAAAAGAAAGTAGGAGAAAGAGAGACGGGGGAGGGAGATCTGGGAAACAAGAGTGGGAAGAGAGAGAAAGAGAGACAATGGCTGGAGTGGGAGAGGAGAGAGGGGGTGGATGGAGGGAGGGAAGGAAGGAGGAGGAGAGGGGGGATTAAGGGAACGATGAGATCATAGCTCGTCTGGTAGTCTGTTGTCATCCAGGTCAGATTGCTTATCCCCCCTCCTCCTCCTCCTCCTCCTTCACTTTATGCTTCTCTCCTTCCCACTCCCCTCCTCCACCTCCACCTCCTCCACCTCCTCCTCTCTAGGAGTGCGGATACCTCTTTTCCTCTGTGTGATCTTGGTGGCAGGGCCCAAGTAGACTTCTAACACTGCTACTATTCTAGCTATGTGCGCCACAATAACCTCCACTCTCACTGCAAGAGGAGAGGGGGGCTGAGAGGATGAAAGGAACTGAGAGAAGAATGAAAGAGAAATGAAAAAAAGAAAGAAAAAAGATGACAAAAGGCACTAGAAGATAATGGAAAAATGGTGCTGAGCTGAGTGCTATCCAATAGATAAGTCTGCTCAAAATGTCCCATAATTCATTAAATCTGTTGTTGCAGTTTATAATCTAAAATTTAAGTCTTTGCTCTGCTCCACTGATGAACTGATCACCACAGCTTAAGAGGTGAAACAACTAGTCAAACAATCACTTAGCAGTTTGTGGTTACACCCTCGTGAATGTGCTGATTTGTTGCGTTTCTTTGACATAAATGACACTTTAAAGGGCCTCCTGTGGAGTTTTGGACCATTGATTATGGTGAAAAACAAAAAGGATACACGTGCACGTGTGTGGGTGATGCAAACCAAAGATACACACATTTTGGTGAGAAAACTCAAATGAATATCCTGGATTTAAAAGAAATTCAAAGATGAAGTTTTCATTTGAACATTTTATCAGCAAAAACTCCCGTTAATTGAGAAAGTGATTTGAAATAAACTGGAGCAGCCTTCAAAAAAACAAAAAAAAAAAAGTCTGACTTGACCACTAACATGGGACTGAAGTGCCAAGGAGGGCAAGGGCTGATGGGAAGGAGGCAGAGACATACGGGCAGTCAGACAAAGTATTAAAGTGAGAAAAGAGATGAGGAGGAGAGATTCCCAGAGCTGTGAGTCCTACTCAGCAGCAAATCAACTGACAGGCCTCTGCCAAACTAACAGCCGAGTTGCAGACTCAGGGTTTTCATACAGGGCCAGGGCCTCTGAACAGCCATTAGCGGCAGTTGGCTGGCACCGTACTACTTTAACCTAACTCAGCTTTAGCGTGGATGTGGGAAACAACTAGTGCAAGTGAGTGTGTGTGTGTGTGTGTGTGTGGATGAGGGGGGGTGAGGTCACTGTCAGCTCTCAGAGTCTGTAAAAGCACTAAAAAGTGAGAGACAGTCAGTATTTGCCGATAGCACAGTCATAGACAAGTATACACAGCCTGGTCTTTGTCACAGTGGCTCGGATGGGTGAAACAGCCTGAAGCGCCAAGCAGGGGGAACAGAGACGGCAGAAACACAAGACCGGGAGGTGGACGGGAGGGATGGAGGGATAATAAAAGACTTGGAGGGTGAGACAGAGAAAGTAAGAAAGAGAAAGAGGAGGGTGGGCTCTGCGGGAGGAGGAGGAGGGTAATCAGAGCCCATATGCCTGAATCCCAAAGTGTCTGGACTCTTCCCACCAAGTCCATTAAAAATTCATTAGGCCAATACTAGAGGAAGAGTGAGACACACAGAGAGGAAGACAGGGGACACAACAAAGTGGCAGAGAATGAAAAAAGTTGACAACAGGAGCAAAACACTGACAGGATAGTTGAACAGTTTAACTTACATATTAAGTATTTTATTCCATTTTTTTGTTAAGGTAAAAAAATAAAATCCTAGCCTCTTAGCCTCAAAATAAACTCCCTGCATAACAACCCAAAATATGTCACTTGTCATCACAGCAAACTAATAAAACAGTGTTGATGCAGAGAATATTTGGCAGTTTGGCTCACATATACTTCAGCTGATCCATTTTTCCTTGAATTTCTACTCTGAGTACAAACATCCATCGCTGGTTGGACTTCACATGTGCAGAGGAATAGCAGAATCAGACATAAAAACACTGCCAGAGGTAGCTGCAGATTACAAGAATAACTGTTTGGAATAGCTGTTCATTTAATTTCACAGAGTGTTATCCAGCTGCATTTGAGCTCGATGTTGTTTGCCTTATTCCAAAAAGGATTGGGATCAGTGTGGTTTTGTTGCTGGAGCGTGTTGTAAATAATCCAGATGGAGCCTAATTTCCCTCGGAGGGCTGAGTGTTTGAGCTCTGTGGCCGAGCCGAGAACATTCATGCCCTCTCTTTCACCTGAACGCCACGAGGGGGTTAAACATACATCACACACACAAAAAAACATGTTCGCCTAGGAGGCTGCTCAACTATTCCTGGAGGTCACATTTATGCATTACATACATTTTCTATAGGCTCTTACTCACTCACTGCCATATAGCAGCAGAGGCCAGAAACACAGAAAGAGAGAGAAAGAGCAAGAGAGAAGAGAGTGCTTTGTGGCCTTGGAGGGGCCAAAAATAGCGCCACACACACACTTAAACACACTGGGGTTATTGTTCAACAGTGGGAGAGCAAGAGAGAGAGTGAGAATGAACACACAACATGGATGGGGAGAAGAGGGAAAGTACAGAAGTGCTGAAGGAGGAAGAGGAGGAGGCGAGAAAAGGCACAAGTGGGACAGAGAATGAGAAGGACATGATGTAAGATGAACGATTTGGTCTCTGCATCGTGCGTCCTCCAGTGAACAGGCAGACGTCTTTTCCAGGAAATTAAAGGGGGAGGAGCAAGAAAGAGAAGGAGGGAAAAAAAAGAGGCACGAGTGTCCATAGGGACCCTTCTCCTCCAGAACAAGCTCCTCTCCTGCAGCCCTCCACATCTTCTACATGCTCCACTGGCAGACTGGAGAGGTCCATTAGTTAAGCCAGGTGTAACTTTCAGCTTTTACTTGACTTGCTTTGTACTTTACTAGAAATCAAATTAACTGTGCTTCTGCATATTTAAGCAAATGAAAGGAGATTAGTTACTAGTTATTAGTTTTACTGCTTAGTGTCATTCAGCAATACAATGTGATTAATATGAAAACCTTGTAGGGAGTCGTACGTTTCATTTCATTCAATTTAAAATCAGTAAGAAGAAATCTGATGCAACACTATGAAAATTCTGTCAAAGTTTTTGTCACTAGTACAATACTTTACTATTTCTCCAACAAGGATTCAAAAATTATTGCACTGGCAGAAACAGTAGAGCAAAAAAGAGTCAGTGATATGAATGTCAACATGTCTGAAAGGTGGGAAAACTAGAAAAAGTCTGAACAATCTAACCATGTGGGACATCTTAACACTACAGAGTGGGTATAACTAGCAACATGTATACACAGCAGGCACATATTAACATGGGAGCTCCAAGAAAAGGCACACACACACACATACACACACACACCAATCCAGCATTTTCACCCTGGAACTAAACAAAAGCATGTAGGACGAGCACCCTGTCAACAAAAATACAGAGTTCAGTCCGTGCATGAACACACACAAAGCCCTGAGGCTCTGCACCTGATGCACTCTCAGGTGGGCTGGACAACTGGACTTCTCTCTGTGTAATCACACTCATAAACAAGCCTGGTGGGAGAGTGAGTGAGTGTGTGTGTGTGTGTGTGTGTGTGTGTGTGTGTGTGTGTGTGTGTGTGTGTGAGAGTGTGTGTGTGTTCCCCAGAGTATGTTAGGAACAGCAGAATAATATTGTGTCAGCGAGAGAAGAGTCCTGTTGCTCTCAGGACACTGTTCGGTATATTTACTCTCACCAAAGTGACGCACTGCTCCTGGGACATTAATCTCTCTCTATGGACATCAATACACACACACACGCACACACACAGACACACACAGCTTTTATCTGCTACACTGACACAAAAGTCACACTGCAAAGAACCAAGAGCAGATCTTACAGCCACATTACAAGTTGTCAGATCCAACAGTACAATATTTAGCACAGCCCATTCACAGCCATATGGCTCACAGAGTTATTCGTGAAATTTTCATATGAGACTGAAGCTCTGATTGAAATCGCTGTAGAGCATGACATACAGTCACAGTCCAACTTTCCTGATGACACTATAACTCCTGGAAAGTTCCTTTAGATCAGGGGTGTCCAATCCTGGTCCTGGAGGGCTGCTATCCTGAATGTTTTAGATGTTTCCCTCTTCCAACACACCTGATTCAAATGACCAGGATCGTTATCAGGCTTCTGCAGAGCTTGATGATGAACTGATCATTTGAATCAGGTGTGTTGGAAGAGGGACACATCTAAAACATGCAGGATAGCGGCTCTAGAGGACCAGGATTGGAACCCCTGCTTTAGATGAAGCAAGATGTATTTTGATACCTATATTTTTATGAATTATATGTATAAAGAATGGATGAAGCTAACGTGATATCATCCGTTGGTTTGTGGAGTCGCATTTTGAAGGCAGGAGTTTGTTTGTTGGCATTGTGTAGCCAGAAGTGGACATGAAGGACAGGTGTATGAGATGATGAAGCTTAATATTGATTTAATGATGAAATGATTTTCAGATGGACCACCAGATGACCGATAAGAAGAGTTGACTTTAGCTAATCACAGAATGATGAATTGCATGACTGAAAATAATGATTATTGAATTGAACTCATTTGGAGCCAGCATCTAGTGGCCATCAGGAGGTTTTAGCACTCATGAATAAGATCAACTAAAGATTCTTTTGAACACATCCTCATCATGACATTTCTGTGTTGGGCCACATGATGAAAGGGAAAAGGCCAACTGTGTTTATAACGCTTGGGAACACTGTAACTTTGATTTTTGAGGTTTTGAAAGCTAGAGTTAATACTAGTACTTTATATTGTATTACTATATAAAGCTGATGACTGTTATACAAGAGACTGCAACTTGCCTTTATCACTTTGGGTGCAAGTTTTCACTTTGTTGCTGCAATATTTATGATAAAATGTCTACAGTGCACTTTTGTATTGTTGTGTGGGAGATGTGTGAAGGTGTCTGGCATCGCAAACACCTTTGAATTTTCTTCTTTACAATGAAATGTAAAAAATAAAATAAAAAAGTAAGAATAGCCTGCCACGCTCTTGTTAAAATTGGATTTTAAGCAGAAGGGAGGCGGCTCTCTCACTGGGTCTATGGACTATCTTAAAGTCAGTGAATCAAACTGTGCATGTGAAGTAAAATACATGGAAATGTTCTCATGTAAAGCTAATAATTTCCTTTAAATTTTAGGGAGAAGCTGTTACGCCCTAACACGAGCATGTTACAGGCCACAGGCGCCTCTCTTCTCCTTCACTCTGTCTACCTACCTCACAGCCTGGTGTTAATGTACTTCTGCAGCCAACAGCTTGGCAGAGAGCTGCCAGTTGACACTTCACCTCTGGTTCAACAGCACACTGCCTACACTCACTACTGCCTGTAAGACTGTGTGCGCTCCTCTGTGTGGAGGAGTGTGGAGGGTCAACGATTAACACTGACAAATTATTTCTGCATTATCCTAATATCTATAGTGTGAGTAGTTTTATTAAAATGAGCAAAAGTCAAGCTTATTTTTAGAGGTGAGTGGATTTGAGCAAAATTGAATCAATAACTATTTTTAAATGATATGTTTGAATTTTTGTCTAATTATTATAACAGAAAAAACAAAAAAAATAATAACAACGGTTAGCTGCAATCAGATTATCATTGTCCTACTCCTTGTTTTTAAACTGCGTAGCACCCACAATATGAACGCATGTGTTTGTAAGGTCAATGTGTCAAAGGGTGACTTTGCCACACAGGAGTAAATTAGATGTGCTGTCAGGTGGAGGAGGTCTGTGTGTGTCTAAGAGATAGGTGGCACTTTTGGGAGGTGGTTTCCTGGAATGTGCCACTAGAGCGGGACAGGATGTTAGCAACTGTTGTACGCACCACAACAACAGATCTGTTTCCTGTATGTGTGTGTACATGTCATCTCTGATACACACTAAAAATCTGGCAAGAATTACAATCATTGCAAAGCAACTACTACACGACGATAGTTTAGCCTCTGGGAAATGATTGTGTATTACGGGAATGCAACACTGACGCACACTTGTTGCAGTAGACGTCTTTAGAGCGAATGAGCCTGGACCATGTGCCGCGGCCGGCCTGTCGCATATTTACGCGTGCACGTGACAGCAGGTGCTGCAGATGAGCCAGAATCCAAACATAAATGACAGTGACACTCGACGCTCAGACCTGCTGAGAAGATACACTGAACCAGAAAAACAAGTCCACAACAACAGCCACAGACTAACAACCCAGTGTGTGTGTATTTATGTGTGTGAGTGTGCGTCAGTGCTGACTCAGTGCGTGAATGTGTTTGTAATTCAGCCTTCACAACGCAAACTCTCCTCCATTCTCCAGCCTCTCTCTCTCCGTCTCTGTTTCTCTCTCTCTCTCCCTCAGTGTCTCCTAGCAACCAGACACTTAAGGCCTAAAAATAACCCCCCAGAAACGAACAGAACAAAAAAATAAAGCATAAACGGCAATTAATCCTTTCAAGCCTGGAACACGAACTCAAATAGGGCAGGTATTAGAAAGGAAAGAGCAGGGCAGGAGCAGCGAGAGAGAGAGATGAAGAGACACCGAGAGAAAAGGAGTGGGAGGCTGGATCTGCCAGCAACAGGTAGTCGTCAGGAGACAGAGTTCTGCACTACATGACAGTGTGTGTGCGTGTGTGTGTGTGTGTGTGTGTGTGTGCCCACCAGCTATAACTGGTAGACAGAACTTTTTCACCCTTTCTAAAAGCTGCTTGAGGCAAACAGACTACACACTTTAAAAAAAGAAAAAAAAAGCCTAAAATATACTTTTGCAGATTTTTATTCCCTTTTCATTTTAGAGTTTTCAATTTTTAATTAAAAAAAAACATTAAAAATAAGAAAAATACAATATATAAGTGAATAATAACATTTCCAAAAATTTTAATACTTTCACAAATGTATCATAATTTCACAAATATTTCTTTTAGAATTAGTTAAATTCAAATTTAAATGCATTTATAAAATGAGACGTGACTATTGAAATGTAGCATCGGTTCTCTAACTTTTATTAAGTATAAATCAAAAAAACGACTCCAGATTTGAGGTAAAATAAAGCTCATGAATGTATTTTTAATATGGGAAGTTACTGTGTTGTTATGTTACAGTACTTAGTTTTTATTAGTGTTACAGTGCAGAAGCAGCATGAACGGAGAGCAGGACACAGGGATGAGTAAAGCTAGCTCCATCAGCACCAGCGATGTGTGATGGGTTTGAAGACAAGGTCCCATCATGAGACAGAAGACTCAGTAATGGCATGGTGGATGTTCAGTAAAGCAAATGCTGCTCCTCCTGAGAGTTGTAAAACAATGGCACATGGCAACAAGTGTCAGCCCATGCTGCTGTGCATCAGTCCGGCTGCTGTGCATCAGTCCGGGGCTGCTGTGCAGATTTACATAGAAAACAATGAGTGTGGGTGTTTTGACGCACATCATGAATGTTGCTGCTAACATGTCGCACGTCAAAAGACTCAGCAAGGCCCCTCTCTCGCTCTTTGACGGTGAAAGAGCGTGTTGTGTTTTTTTCTCCCTCCTCTTCCTACTGCATGAAATAAACAATGTTATGAAACAAAGTAGAAGACAACTGAGTCATGAACACACACATACACGGAGGCCTGCTGTCTAGCGTCTGAAGCAGACACGATCTACGGTGAATTAACATTTTGGATGGCAAGTGTGAGACACCTGATCTTTTACACCAGATGTCTAACAGTTTAGGAGGAGGAGTTATTGTTCATAAAGACATAAACACACTTGAAATTAGTTTCAGAGTCAGACACAAACATCAGTGTCTAGACAACACATCACATTTTGGCTGAGTTTGTCCAGAGTTTGCTCAATAAGTTGCAGATAATCCACCATCACAATTATCTTAGATTTTGCCAATGAACTTATTGAATAATTGTCTGATTGTTTCAGCATTAGTTGAAGACTAGCAGGGGTCATTTGGTAAAGCACAAGAACTTTTCTTTGTTCTCAATACTCCCTCACCTGGAGTGACATTAGACATATTGGTATTGCATTGGTGTGTTCTATATCACAATTTCCTTCAATGAAGAGTAAAGTAATAAGTCTTTGGATATCTCTCAAGTATAATCCCTGTGAATAAGGCTTTAACCCTCAATATAGTTGACTGCATAGGATCCATTGTTCAGTTAGGGTTTTTAAAATGTTGGAACAACCTCTTCTGTACATGGAGGTCTTTCAAGTGACTTCTGAAGGACAGCAATATTGTACTTTAATATAAAAGGTGGTAAACTTAAGGGAGACAAATGGTAAAGCAGATCTTTCTGAAGGCTCAGCCACTTTGAATCTCTCCCACAAAAGAGCTCCAACATTGATTAAAATGCAAAGAGAAATGTGTCTATAATACCTTGAATTTTCACACTTCTTCAGAAGACAGTTGATGTTGGGTAAGTCATAAAAAAGCTTTTTTCTTATGTCCAGAAATAACTTCGCTACAATTGATTTACTTACAAATCACTGAACATTATCGTGGCAACTGATGTTTACCCATCAACAGGCAGTGATTTGTCCCTGTCTCAAGTTTTTCAGGCCGTACATGTTACAAGAACGTACATTGTTAGTATATGTTTGCAAGATACATGTGTAAACTTCTGGTTGCGTGTTTCGTCACATAATCTGATTGTGTGTCCGATACTGGTCCTGGGACAGCTATTTTGCTTTTATCTAAACAATATAAATCAAAATGTACGTGGATAATGCCAACATTCACTGCTGTATTCACTGTACTCTGAACAATGTGTTTGGTCCTGAGGCAGCAGGGTTGTTGTTAACAACCTTTAAGTTGTGAATACAAGACAAATTGAAGGACAACAGTTGTGTTAAAGCAAACAAATGCAATTCTGAACATTTGATAGTTGTAGAAGGTTACACAATCTTAGGGTCAACAACAGCTTGGCAAACCCTGACAGAGTCCATCAGTGTTTATGTCTTTCTGTACAAACTACATCACAACAGCAGGTTCACAGGATTCAAATCTCTGTCAGTTGTATATGGAGCAGCTGCTCTACCCCAAAGATGTTTTTCACATTTGACTGAACAAAGCAATACGTTCATTACAATGACACATAATGTGGACCCGACTTCTGAAGAAATGAAAGCAGACGTATTTACACTGAAATGTATGGTGCTCGTCCACTTTCATTTGACCATTTTGTTCTCATGCCTGATAAGAGCTATCAGACTGCATCTACCTGAGAGGAGGGTCCTGATAATGGACCTCAGACACACAAAGCTCAGTCAGATTCTCTCTTCACCCATGAGTTAGCGTGCTGTGTTCTTAATGCTGCCGTCTCTCAGGAGAGGCTTCATGCACTTTACAAGCCCGAGTCACACTTTAATATTGTAATATGCATATATTACATGGCAATCACACATTAATGATGGCTACTGTAAGTAACATCATCAAATGAAACAAAGCCCCAACACTCTCTACTTTTGAAACACGATTATTAATGCTTTTAGACAAACACACTACACCCTGTGAACAACCTGTATTTGCCATTTTAACTACACTAAATGTCAACCTAAAGTTTTGTTTAGCCCAAAAATATCTTTTTCCTGCTCCTAATAGTGCATGGAGACATCTTTTGCTACTTTACTCTCCTATGGCAAAAGAAATATTCCATTCATTTTATCTTACATGGTGCTTATTCCACCAATGCAACTTTTGAAATTCTGATGACACAACAAACAGAGAGATAAAAAAAGAAAAGAAAAACATCTTCACACTCATCTTCAAACACTCAAATGGGAAGCCTGGGGATGTACTACATGTGTGAGTGTTTGTTATGAGCGGCGTGCTGTTGTTCAGACTGGAGGTGAGAGTGGAATAGGTGACTGACCCTGGGGAATCATGTTTTTCTCGCTGCTCTGGTGCTGCTAACTGTGCTGAGGATGGCTTGCATTCACACGGTATTCACAGTGAGTAAAGTCAGACACACACACACACACACACACATACACACACAGACAGGTACCTGGAGTGTTTTCTGAACTACAGAATAAAAGCTGCACATTTTCCACAAAGCCAAAGTTGTTTGACTGTGTTCACGTGTGGAAAATAACAAAGATCCACTTGTTGACCAAGGTCACAATACTCCCACCCCACACATACACAAAGACGCACGCTCCCTTGTAGACCATGTGATCATCAGGGGAGACTGAAACGTAACTTAAGGGTGAAGCAGAGCACTGGTGGCCTGGTATTCTAAACGGGCCCTTGGGTGCTGAGTGAACAGGGGACACTGGCAGCTTGCCAACCAGCACTGTTGTTCTTAACAACTTCCTGCGGCTTGGGGGAGAGCAGCTTTGCAGTTGACTACAACATCCAGCTTCCAAGGTGCTAATAGATGGGTAATTACAAAAATCAGAGCTGAAAAAGGTCGAGGCCGTTAGGTCTGTTTAGCTGATTACAGCTATAAAGCAGCTCCTTAGTGGATTGAATACATTCAAATTGGGGCAACGTTTAACTGAGAATTTTCCTTCATATACTCATTTCAAATCCCATTTTGACAAATAAAAGATAATTACTGGTGCTGTGCAGCAATTTATGCACTAAAAATTACCTTTACAGAAACTGTGGAGAATGTAACACATTGCATGATACTCAAACAAAGGAGTGCACGAACACACAATCAGTGTTTTTTATTACCTCTGCTGCTCTTTAATGCATTCAGTTTGTCACACTGGCCCACACACCCACAACCATACTAAACACAGTGGATTACACAGCAGTGCATGCACATTTAAAGTCTCTGACGCCAGGACTTTGGGTCCTCAGTGGTTCCTGTGCGTCAGCAATGTGTGTGAACAGCACCAAAAATACACACTACTTTAGTAGGTCCCATCAACAGATTCCTTCCTCCACTTCTAGTCTACTCCTCCATCAATCCTCCATCCAACTCGCCCCAACCCTCCTGTTTGTGCATCCAACCCTGTGTGCTTTCCTGCCATTCTTCTATTGCAGCTAATTTTAGATGAAGGAAAAAGCTCTGTCCACATCTGCTAGTCATTCTTCAAAATGTGTGTGTGTGTTTGGGAGCGAGACGAAAAAGAAAGGAAACTGGGAAAAGGTCAAACGGAGAGAAAAGAAGAAAGGAAAGGCAATGGGATGAGTGCTGAAAAGCAAATAAAAGGAAAGGTATAAAAGATCAGGATAAAGACAGAGTCACTGTCACAACCACAACAAATGTTCATCATGACTAAAATACAATTATTTAGATTTAGAGTGTTTTCCTCTCCATTTACTTGGCAGCGGTGAACCACAAGAGCAACAAACTGCCAGCACGAGTAAAGAGAATGTGAAATAAACAAAACATTATAATTTAGCTCAATTTGCCCCAAAAAGCAGAGACAAATGTAAAGGCCGAGTGCTTGGAAATTGTGTTCTCTTTAATGACCATAAATCATCTAAATGGGAATAATTTGTAGTCAAAAACAAAAGAAAGAGAGAGGACACACAACCTTTGGTTTTGACTTGCTGGCCACAGGAGAAGTCAAAACTTCAAGTGAAGCAAAGCTATGCTCAGAAAAAAACAGTTTTGCAGCAGAATAATAGTGCACAACTGATTTTTATTTTTATTAAGGACTGCTTAATGGTTTTTAATGAGACAAAATGAGCCTCTGACGTGACCTGCAAGAGTTACAAAAACTCAGTTAATGGTTAAAACAAGATAACTAATACATCATTACACTGACTGCTTGCTTGATGCAGATGTTCAGTGCTTAGTCTGGTTAAGTGTCTCCTCTTCCCAGCACATGAACCTTGTAAGGTTGGTGTTTATTGTGCTGAGTAACTGGGATGGAAACAACGGATTCAGTAAATTCAACATTCACCATTTGTCACTTTCAGTGTCAAAATATCAGGTCACATGTGTCTACTGTGACAAGCGCTCCCAACAAAGACTTGTATTGTCTCGATGGTGCGGTGTGTGGACTGACGTGGTCGTCCACATCGTCACCCAGAGTGGACGGAGCAAATGTCCAGAAAAAAAAAAGCAATCTCGCTCATACACGGGCTGCACAGGCATGCAAAAGCACACTGCGCTCACACATGCAGGATTCTGGCAATCACCACTGTGCGTCACAGTGGGCTGTGAGGGGGACACAGAGGGCAGAGCACAGCGTGTTTATGTGTGTGTGTTTATCCCGTCGTAAACAGGGACAAGAGACACATGCCGTGTCACCGCCTGTCACCACTTTCTCTTCTTCCCCCACTGTTTTCGTCCTTCACTCACTTTCTCCATCAAGCTCTTTTCCTGTGCCCTTGCCCCCGCCTGGCGCCCACTTCGCCTCCTCCCTGCCCTCCCTTCTCCTCCTCTAACCCTCACCCCACTTGGTCAGCTTGTTAAGCATGTCTCCTAAAGCTGATTAAGTAGTGTTGATCAGCCTTACGTAACACTCACCTCGCACAGACGTCGCTGCCAGCCAGCCAACATACTGTCTTTGTGCCTCTGTGTATGTGTGCGCCAGAGATTTGGGAGAAATCAGAGAAGGAAACTTCGCTTCAATGAACATTGCTCTGCGTGGAGCATTTACAGTTGCAACACACACACACACACACACACACACACACCGGCCTGTGCACATGTATTACTGTAATACTTCTTGGGTTGAAGCCAAGTCGGCGCATGGTCTCGTTGACATGGGCACATTTGGCCGCATTGGTGGAATGTGCACATCATCAAGGTCTCCGCAGGTTTGTGGAAATGTGTGTGTGTGTGTGTGTGTGTGTGTGTGTGTGTGTGTGTCTGGGCTCCTACTGTGGGATGTGTAGATAATCACTACTTATCTACACAGTTAGCATGGGGCTGCCAAGAGAGACGACTCACCTACAACACTGAAGCAGGAGGTGAGACACACACAACGCACCACACACACACACACACACAAATGTGACAGACTGAAGGCATAAATGAGGCGAAACCATCCTTACAACCACAAACAAACACACACACACTTTAACAATGTGTTGGTGGTGCCTGTTAAGAAAACACCAGATTAATTGGTGGAGTGATTGAGTTAACGAAGCGGCACACACAGGCAGGTTAGAAAGGTCGGTGTGCCCGGCTCCTCATCTCTCTTCTCCTGGTTTGCTCTTGCGCTCTGCCTCGTGGGAAAGATTAGGATCCTCAGCTGGAGCAAATAAAGCTGGACGTTATGCAAGAGCCAGAGAGAGGGAGGAAGAGAGAGAGAGAGAGAGAGGCTGATGATGATGTAACTTGAGAGAACAGCAAAATACAGAGATGAAGAGGGGAAAAAATAAATAAATAAGAGTAACAGAGGTGTGGGACAACGGTTCTCGAAGTGGCTGACCGTACGAGATGACCGAGCCCCGTTGCCGCCTGCTATATGTGCCTTACTGTACTATATGGTGCCAGCCACCCATCTAAACAATGGTAGCCGATCCGCACTAGTGGGCAATGAGCTCAGCTGGAAAGACACAGCTGCCCTGCACTGACAGAGACCAGCACTCGTCACTCCCTCACATCCTTGCCCCAGCTTCATAATGGAAGATCAATCTCAGTGTTATACTTGGTTTCATCATGGCCTCCCTGAGTGACGTATGAGATTGTGTTCCCCCATTCAAACCTACAGAGTGGGTCTGACTGCCACACCAAAACAAGACAGGCAGGGCAGGGGTAAAACAAAATAAATGCTGAGTAGAGACACAATCTTGATGTTTAAACTGTAAAATAAACAGTTTGTAGTTAATGTTTACTGAAGTGCTGCAAATGTAAATGGAAGTAAATAGCCTGCAGCCTATCAATAATGAGTTGACTACATATACAATTTAACGCAAAAGTACAACACGCCACAGTAAATGTAGAAGTTTGTAAAATACAGTGTCACTAAACAAAGAAAAAGTTGTTTTCTCTGTTAATGTGATGGAGTAAATTAGTAGACTGTGCTAATCAGAAAATCATGACACTGAAACACTTCTGTAAATTAAGTGTGAGTGCAGGTTGGAAAATCATGGCTAAGTGAGGCTGGTTGGCTGCTCTTAAAAACAAAGTGCCCGTAGCAACATTATTATGACAACATATCATCAGTCAGCTGATAGCTTATCGCTCAGCGAGGCAGCCAGTTTATTGTCAATTTTATAGCGTAGTTTAGCACTTGGATAAAAGAAATCTAATCTGCTGTTAACAGGTACAGGAGGTAGGGTGCAAACTGTTTACACAAGTTGTATTCCTCAATTATCAGGGAAGTCATGTGGTGGAACATCTCTACCTTTATTAAACAGTTCAACACAGATAAGGACAGGAAGGGCTGAGAGTGAATGTTACGACCTGGGCTGGACTCCAAGATGATAAAGTTACACATTCAGCTTAAACCACCAAAATGTGCTACTGCCATCACAAAATGTGATACCAACATTTAGTTAGTTGTAATTCTCTTTTCCCGAAGAGGACCTGATTTTTGGATCTTGGTATTTGTGGATCACATGCATCGAGTCAAAAATAACAGGTGTCAGGAGAAAAACACAACATGGGAGGAAGTGAAAAAGCAGAGAAATGAATGAGTGATGGGGAAGGAAGTTCAGAGATAAAAGACTGACTGGCAGCGAGAGAGAGAGAGAGAGAGAGCAATGAACTTTCTCCCCTCCATCAGTGTACTGCTTGGATGGTGTTATGTAAGAGCTGAGTGTACACACACCGATTACCTCCGCTTGGTGGAACTCATAACATGAGTCGCTACCTCACTGTTTGTGTGCATATATGTGGTGTGTGTGTGTGTGTGGGTGGGTGGGTATGTGTGAGAACATACAATGGTGATACCTCTCAGTTACAACCCATACACAAAGAGCCCCAAATACATATACTATACAGACAGCACATATCCAAACTATTGTCCTGAGCGCTGACTCCAATAGCACAGATCATCCATCCGAGGTATAAGGTAGCAGGGGGGGTTCCCCATGACGGGACAGCTGCACTGGCTTATGGTTACACCTCCACAATACACCCACGTACAGCAGATCAATGTATTCTTTACCCAATTATTAATCATATAATCAGACGCAGCAAATGGGGAAAAAAAAGATAATAGTAACGATGTTGTCAATTTATAGCTGCAGCAAGAATGAGACAGAAGTGAATCTTCATTATGTGAAATCACTGCAGCATGTGACTGATCTGTGTTTTCATTCTGTGGACACACCAGAAAGGTTGAACAGTGCAACGGCAATGAAAAAAAAAAAAATAAAAAAATCCAGGTGAATAAAACCTCCTGGACAATGTCTCTGTATTAGTCTCATACTGGGTTAATGAATTTTTGTTATCATCTAAACAGTCCATTTAATGTGGTTATTAACAGCAATTAGATGTGTGTATAATGTAAAGTAGTGACTTCTGGAAAATGCGGGCACACAACATGGGTGCTGCACTGGACCAAATATAAACAATCCAGTACTATAATGCGGCAAAACTGTGTGACTTATTGCCCAATCCTTAATTACACAGAAAAACAAGTTTACACATTCACAGTGCTGACATTAATGAGTCACACACACACACAGAGATCCCCACGTTCCCACACACACCTCTGCACTCTGCCTCCCCTCACTAACCTAAGGGAGTGAGTATACCTTTACACAGAATCTGGCTAATTCTTGGGCCAGACGAACACAATAACCCTACTAACACAACGCCCACACACTCACAGTGAGGATGCTAGCTGGGGGCCAGCTGGAGAGTGTGTGTGAGAGACTACAAAGACCCTTGTATGGTGCGCGTATGAGCAAACGCAATTCACTAAAATTATGGTTACAGCACTTCTAATTCATTTATTGCACTCCTTCTGTAGCCTGCAGTCAAGGGTGTAATATTTTGATTGGCACCTCTCGGCAGGCTGTAGATGCTGCACTTAGGTCTTGTTTCCAAGGCAACATGTATACAAAGTATTACTATTTACCACAAAAGCACGGGATGACAGCTGAAAACCAGACGTGCCACGTTACTGTAAATATGCGATTAAAATCTGCTCAATATTTGTGTTGCAATCTCTGAAATTACCCACTATGCCCACTATCTGTTACAATGACAACACCCTCATGTAGATTAGGTCTTAATAAGTGATACATGTAACAACGTGTCTGAATCCCCCCCTTTCTCTAAATAGTCCATAACCAAGCAGTCTTTTCCCATTTTCTCTCTCTCCATCATGGGTGCCCCTGTTTAGATCATGGCCTCTCCCTCCTTCCCTTGATCCATTCCTCCCTTCTTTCCTTTTCCCTGTAACCCTGTGACTGGTCAGGGGATCTAGCTCACTGCTCTCAAAAGCTTTAATCTCCTAAAACAACAATCGCTGTGTGCATATGTACAGTAGGGCTATATGTGTGTGTGCGCCCACCAACAAGCAACTGCCGGGTAGTTACGTAATTTCTCTGGGCCACATCTGATGCTAAAAATGGACATGGATAAAACTATTGTGACCGAGGGCAGGGCTACTGTACAGAGGCACTGCCACACACACACACACACACATCACATGCACACACAGACGGCGCGCACTGAGCGAGCTGCTTCAACCTGAATCAAAACCTGAAAAATTTCAGCCCTCTCCTGAATTGAACTCCAACCATGTTAGTGTTCAATAATAGATCAGGCTGAGATTTAAAGTGATACAAATTGTACATTTTTCCTTCATGAAAACTTTAAACGTGAGCTTTTTTTGTAGCACAACATAACTACATGACATATTTAAATGATGGATTTCAAATAAAGTAATCACTCTAAACCACTGCTCCTGTTCTCACTTCTGAACTGAAAGACATTAGACTAAATCCATGGTGCATCAAGAGAAGATGATCTAAGGTTCTTGATTGAGGTGAATGAGCACATCTGTGTGGTCAGTGACAGGCACATCCCGTACAGTCTGCACGGTGCAGTGTGGGACTTTATCTCCATAAAAATGTGGTAAAAACCGCTTCTGGTTTGTTTTGCAGAGGAACCAGAAGCAACTGTTTGGATATAAAACTGCAGACATGTTCCCAAAAAATCACTGTGTCCAAGTCAGTGTAACACTTCTCCTGCATTCATTATTTACCTCAGTGTTACCAACAGCACAAATACCTAAAGACAATATGTTTGGGTCAAAACACTGAAAGAGTTGAGAGTGGTAGACCATAGAAGACTGGCTACTCACTTATAGACAAACACTGTGGAAAGTATGTGATGAGATGAACTGGTTTTCATGTTTGTGTGTGTGTGTCCAGAAGATATGCCATATGATGTGCAGCACTGATGGCCAGCTCTGTCATTAAAGTTTAATCACTCTGCTTTCCTATAAATACCTTTCCAATGATCCAATGCATTATTCAGTTTCTCTTAGGCCAGCATACACACAGATACACAAACACACACACACACACACACACACACACACACACACACACACACCTGGAAAGCCAAGAAAGAGCCAGTATCCTGGAGGGAGGAAGTCTTATGAACATTTAAGAAGACGATGGCCGATGGGCAAAAATAGAGTCTGATGTTTGTCCTGCTGAGGGTGAAATGCACCACACTTTATCCTGCCCATGACCACACATCTTGGAAGGAACCCAAGGCCATGTGTGTGTGTGTGTGTGTGTGTGTGTGTGTGTGTGTACAGACTTATATTCAAACTGCTACATGCACTGAGGTCTTTTGCACTTTGAGCTCTTATTTTGAGTTGGAGGCTAATTCTTATTTTTTCCTAATCATTTGAACCATGTTGTATCTACTCATCGAGTCATGGCGGCTGGTGAACCAGTGCGTCCAGTAAAAGAAAAGAGAGACAGGGTAGGGTGACATGAAGCGGGAGAGAGGGGGGAAGAGGAGGAGCAGGCTAATGGAAGAAGAGCTGCCACTGGGGTATTACTCCATGGATTGGTGACACAGAAATGATAGTGAGAGGGAGGAGAGGATGGTGGGATGGGAGGGTCAATCGATGCTTAAAAAGGTTTCACTCCCCTACTGGGACGTGTGCATCTATGTGCGCACAAACACACACAAGAGTCTGTTCGAAAAGAAAAAAAAAAACCACACACACACTCTCTCTCCTACACATATACACACTTTATAGAACGGCACCATCTGGGTGAAACGTCAGAAGTCTGGATAAAGAGGCGCATTCAGCAACAGGCCTTTGATTCCAGCAGTAGGTAGATTAGCAGTTATTAGTCTAATTTGGTCTAAAACTGTGCGTTTGTGAGAGGTTGTTTCGAAAAAATTGAATGAGATCAAGCAGTCAGAGCTAATAAAAGAAGGTGGATGTCCTCTCTCCACTTATCTCGTTTCCTCACACACAAGCACACAGCTAGCAGTTATGTGGTATCGGCATGTACACATCTGTAAGCAGTCCAGCTGTTAATCTGCACAGTTCGCCTGTGCTCAAATGAAGATGAAAGAGTTTCTATTCTATTAAAATGGTGGTAACTTCAATTCAAAACCTATATTACAATGCAAATTCAATCTTTTTTTTTGAATGACAGCTTGAGACAGACTCACTTTTCCCCCTCATTCTAGTCTGAAGTCCAAATGCACATACCTTTCTTCTCACTTGCATACATAGGCTGTGATGAGTTGGCTCAAAGTTTAAAATGAGCTCTGACGTACAAAAGCGAACAGGTCTGAACATGCAGGGAGGCAGAGAGACGAGGTAAAGACTGAGACACAGTGAGAGCCAGCACAGTGAAAGACAGCCAGGCACAAGAAGAGGAAAGACTGGTTGAAAAGAAAACTCTAAACGTGATCTTGCATTCCTTACATGGGGTGAAGGGAAGGAGAGAGAGGAGGGAGGTGGGGGAGCAATGGGGGAAGGGAAAGAGGGGAGGAGGGTGACAAGAGAGAAAGTTTAACTTGGCGCCAGACAGCATTTCAAAAACCCGACGGCCAACCCACACACACACACACACACACACACACACAGACACACACACAAAATATCGACACTGTGAGTGGCACAGAAGTCCTTTTGGTGACTTCCCATCGTCCAAAATTAGATTAGATATTTGCCCTCCACCCCTACTCCCTGGGCCCAGCACAGAGGCAGATTCCCAGATAAAAATAGCCAGAGGAACTATTCAAACACTGCTGCCTTTCTGCAGGGAGTGTCTGCTGACTGCACTGGACTTAAGGGGTTAGAGAGGGGTTAGGAGCTCCACTCGCCACCTCCCCGAATCACAGAGCCTGGAACAGTGGGAAAGTCAGATCGCTATCACACTTACAACACACACGCACCAATTCAGCTCAAACTACTGGATAAATACTTGGGGTGTTTTTTTACAGTTAAGAAGTGGTGACACTATCTTTTAGTTTCTGACAAATTATCATTCTTCTATAAGATGAAGGACAAAAGTAAAAAAAAAAAAAAAAAGGTAACAGGTTATTATGCAGTTTAACATGTACATCACCAACTTCCCTGGTTGTTTAAAGAAACACTCACCTTGCATGCAGGACTAACAGACTGAAGCCATATGAAATCTTGTTGTTTTTGAAGTCATTTCAGTTTACAGGACAAAGAAGACCCGGTCCTGCAGTTCTGATCCTGCCCTGTACCAACATTAGCAGCCACATTGTGCACTGATCCCTTCACTGTAAAGATGCCCTCAGCATGACCAGTATTATTGGGGTTAATCTAAGAAGATTAGGAGTGTAGATTACAACACCACTTGGGTTGAGTCCTGCCATTGGCAAAAGCAGCAACCACTGGGTGCAGCGCCACAAACACAGGATTAAAACAAACTCCTGTGTGTGTATGCAGCAGGCCAGGTGGCTGTAGTGTGGTTAGAGGTGGTGCAATGACCCAATATTAGGAAATGAGTGGAAGGAAGAGGTAGCTTCATGACTTTACTGACTACGTGCCATCATAGTCTTGACAGCTTACACCCTGATTAGATGCTGAACAGCGGTGAGGTGGCAGTCCGAGCTGTAACCTAAAGGACAGGTCATTGTGTTGTGAGGATCCAAAATAAAACCTCTCATCTGGAAGGATCAGAGAAATACAGTTACCTGATCTTCACGTGTGTGTGTGTGTGTGTGTGTGTGTGTGTGTGTGTGTGCATGCCATCAGACTCAGATCAGTTTCAGTGGCGCCGCCGTCACCAAGAAGCTGTTACATACACCCACAAGCACCGACCTACAAGCTTTGTTCACAAGTAATACCTTTACAGAGCTGCCCACCCAGAAAACCCTGCCTCTTTCATATACACACTTCATATTCTCTTACAACAACATGCCATTCTGCGCCTCACACTAAGTCACCTCTACAACACTGTAGCTCTGTAAACTCCCCATATTACATTACAATACACATGCATGCGCAAACACAAACAGCTGCTGAACAGCGCGGGTCAATCCATGCACACCAACACACCCCGCTGCATTCTCCACATGAATTTTGATACCCATTTGAAAAGAGACCCCTGTGTGTGTGAATGTGTGTGTGTGTGTACACTTTGATGCTGCTAGCTTTAAAAGAGAGTACTACTTCTCACCTCTTCACATAACACACATGGTTTTCTACAGTCTTCAATCAGCTTTAAGACACACCAGCTATTAAAAGTATGTCTGTGTTAATGCACACATGCCTTTGCATATCACCAGGACTGTGTTCAGGAAAAGGCTCGAAGAGATAGTAACTGTTGTGTTTTCCCCTCATGTGTAATGCAACACAGCCGGCAACTATTAACCTTCTAAGCAGGAATGTGGGAGGTCCAAGAATTCCAATAAAAAGCAGCAGTGTGTGCGAGTGTGTGCGTTCTGCTTTACGTGTACTCACACACATGTTCTTCAAAAGTGTTACAGTTATCTGTCAAAAGTCCATCCCAGTCAGACGCACCCCATTACCACCCCGGACCAATAACCAATAAAGTCGATCGGGGGTCATTCTGTGGGTACAGCCAATGGTAACGCAGTAAAACTAGGCTCACCTCACGCCGCAGACACACACATGGCCTCAGGACATATTTAGTTCTGCTGCTGCGTAAAAGTGTATTTTAAATGGAGCTCTTCAGCGTAAAAACCACACAACCGACCGTGCAGCTGATCAAACAGGACGGACAGGCCAATAATCTATACCACTCAATGGCCAGATCGGAGGTTAATGTGCAAGTCTCTGAGGTGGGGTTGGGGGGGTGGGGGTGAATGAGCCGAGAGTGGTGCTGGACAGTAAGAAGTGAGAAGCACCCAGGCCGTCAAGGGTAATGCTGCCTTGTTGGCTGTGGTCTCTCTGGTCAAGGGCGGCACAGGACTAATGGTGGGGAGGTCCATTAGTGTCGACTGGCTGAGCACATTGTTCCCTTTGGTCACATTCCTGGCTAAATACAGACATTTCCACAACCCCCTCACCACCACCACCACACACCCCCTTACCAGAAGTCATTTGTCAACTTAGCATCACAGAGAACCATATGAAAACTTTTATGAAGAACTGTTGTGACAAGAAAAATTGAGCCATGCTGCTGGTGCACTGAAAACTCTCTTCTTACTGTTACAAAAATCCATCTATTACATTGAGTGTCAAATTCACTGTTTCAGAAAAAGCCAAAACACTACATAAATATAAATATCCTCACAAGTGTTTTCACAGTATACATAAATATGCAAAGGGATGCATACAATATCAGCCCACAATTTAATCAACAAAATTGGCTTAATAGCTTTAGCTGTTATTCCTCGCAGCTGATATGTTCACACCAGCAATCAAAGTCAAAATCCTGGCAGCCAGCGCAATTTGCCAGCTTTTTCAGCTGGAAGATTACCAGTTTTGTTATGGAACATCATCTGTTTCAGGCTTTAAGTATGCTGGCTGAGCCTGATCACAGCAGGACACTGTCCCATAAAGCAGGTTGTAAAACTACATTGGGATAGTAGGAGGTAGTGGTTTTGCTGTGGTCAGCACAGCAAGGGAGTTTTCACAGATAAGGCTAATCGCTGCGCTTATCATCACAGCGGTTGTTGAGATTGAAAAGCATATGCTCGCAATTGCACGCATAAATCCACACAAGGAAAGGTGAAATATTTTCCTTGAATTCAATGCTCGCAGGCTTCCTCTTTGCTTTGTGTCCTGAAACACCACAAGACAGGACTGTGTGTGTGCGTCTGGAATAAATAATAACAAATCCCCATGTCTTGTCAGTCACTCTTTGGAAGCAGGGAGCCGCAAAAACAATTATCATTAAAAGTACGGAGATGGATGATTGGCTAAAAATAGATCTGAATGCCCAAATTTATCAAACTTTTCCCCCTCTTTAACACACAAACACACACATGCACAAGTGCGGTCTCTTTATGTGTCAAAAGCACCACCAAACTATGAGCTACTCCGCACCATTATTACCACAATGAGAGGTCCCTGGCCCCACAAGTCCACACACAATCAGTCCCAGGCCCTGCCCCACTCCCACCATTGTCCCACACTCCACACACACATACACACACAATGAGCACTCCAGAGCCAGGGGTCCCTTTATGCAATTCCATCACACAAAGACACACACCAGTCCTTATCCCGTCAGAGAGAAAAAAGAATGACAGAGGTGGCAGGAGAGAAAACTGTAACCCCCGGGGAGGGATGGAGGGAAACGGGTGAAATACAAAAGCTGGAGTGCAGAGTGTGTGTGTGTGTGTGTGTGTGTGTGTGGTGAGGGTGTGGAAAACATACAGGAAGGGAGAGACGTAACGCAGGGCAGTTATAATTGTGTTTCTGAAAGTCCTTATCACCAGAGCTTAATCAATCATTAGCACAGCCTTTGAGGGACACACAGAGGTGGATATATGACTGTGTGAGTGTAGATGAGATAATACATACCACCTCTGTGCTGACTAATGCAACCTGTGGAATACTTTGCCTCTAACCAATCCCCCAGACTGCATCAAACACTAACAAAGACCAGCTGAACAGCACTGATTAGACATACACAGAAATTAGAATCAGATACTTGCCAACGCCACAAAACCAACACCCATCCGCCAGCAACAACAGATTTAGATATAGCTCTGCCATTTCCTGCTTTCATCACATCCATTCTCTGTCTCAGCAGAAATCCTATCATCTATTCAGGCTAATAAAGTGGCTGTGGAAAACAGAAGTGCAGGGGAAGTGTCCGGTGCTGGAGAGAAAGGAGGTAAGCTCCACAGAGGCAGCAGCTTATCATATGGGACCTAATCCTACAAACATCCCAGGAATGAATAATCACATTTTTATCCTGCACATTTCCACAGACTATATATAAATGTCCTTCCTCAGCCGTCGAATGTTTACTCTAAATGAAGTTACATACACAGGTTAAGGGTTAAACTGTGTGTTCTGATTGCAAATGCAGCAACAGCAGGAGATCTGACAGATCAGCACAACAGATTAAATTGTTCAATAAATGAACTGTTTCAGGGTGCTGCTACAAGATCAGATTTTGTGTTAGATAATGTCTCCAAGACAAAGTTTCTATGTGTAGCAACTACTTCTCAAAGTATTAATCAATTAGTTACTCCACATAATTATTATAACTTAATAACATGATGAAATTCAGAATATACAGGACAAGAAGTTGTTTGATTTAGCACAGTTATTAGCTGACTGGTAGAAAATTAATTATTGATTAGGCATTAAAAGTAAGTTCACAGGTTCCAGCAAAGAAACATTAGTTGAAAATAACACTTTCAGGCTGCACAATTATGTATGCAGCTGTATGTGAAATAAAACTACGAATATGGGTGCATACACTTTATATAACTAAACCACAGCACAGCACCAGTTAACCTTTACCTTGAACTGACCAGAAAACAAACACAGCGAACCTACCACACATACACACACTAACTGCACACATCAAACCCATAACCTAAACACAATCAATTTTTAGTGCCTTCCCAGAAGGACTTAAGCTATCTGCTGCCACACAAACACTGAGTTCCTTGTAATAAAAGGGCTACTTGTGGTGGGATGTGGTGTGATGTCATGGCAGCCTCCTCAGGGTTGCTGCAGGGATGGGTGTGTGTGCAGGAATGTGGAGGGCTGAGGGGCTGAAGCTGGGTGCAGCGGGAGTCAGGAGGGGACATGGTGGGGGAAGGGAGGGGAACGTCCCAAGTGGAAAGGGTCCCTCACTGTTTGTCAGTCGCACACGCATGGCCCTGTGCCAAATGCTTACCAGTAACTACTTAGAAAGTCATCACATTGTTCCTGCAGGAAACCAAACTTATTAAATATGCATATTTTCTTTTACACACTGGGAAACAGACTAAACACTACACTGTTATACGTTTTCAGATGCTGAGCTCATCAAATGTTTAATTCTCCCCAAACAGATGCAGTTTTGTCACATCCGCCAGACTGACGCTCAGATATAATAAAACTGAATTGATGGGACACATGACACTACTTCCACTTCCTCCTTTCTGAGGAAAAATTAGCTCTGGGTTCAAGAGAAGCCAGCAAGAACAAACTTATGCAAGCATTTCAGGAATTAGACAAACAGACGTACATACAGAGCTCAGCTGACTGCTGGGAATCCCCCCTCCTCACTTCAATATGCTGACAGGCCAAGTACCTGACAAATGTATGCTCAGTTACTGGGTTAATATCAGCTTGCTGCCTGTATACCTGCCTAGATCTAATCACCTCACCACCACCACCACCCGGAGAGGAGTCTTTAAGTAACTTGTCAATACATTCAGTTTCCCCTCTCTCTCCCTGTACAAAACACCCTCATATACGGTGTTTCTATGAATGTTCAGTGTCTCTCTCTGAAAGGTGATGGGTGGTGAAATTAGGGTGACAGAGAGGGTGTCGCTTTAACAACTGTACTCTAGTTTAACCACTTCCTCTTAAACCGGAGTACAGTACTAAACCTGCACCAGATTTCAGTAACTTATCTAGTGAAACCACTGACTCGTGAGAAACAAGCTAAAAAACAAACAAATCAACAGGTTTCTATCCTCCATCTTTTCTGATTGGAAGCATTTATTACCAGTTAACTATGCTGGCTCGTTAGGTGATCTGCAGTGTGGTAAACTTTGCCGACAACAGCCACGGCAAGTAAACAAGAAAGACAATGGGTGAGAACACAAAAAAAATCATAGGAGTCACGCAAACTTACCAGAATCTCCAGGTGTTTTCATTCTCTCCGCTTCGGCTGCTTCAGCGGGCGGTTAAAAGTTAGCTAAACTGGAAGAATTCCTCCAAGTTGTGCTTGTGGAAACAAAAGTCTCTCTCGGCCTCTTCGTCCCGCTCCGGTTTCCAATCTGGAAAACTAGGTGAAGACACACGGCAAACTTTTGTAGCTGCAGCTTCGGCGACTCGAGGCGCTCTCTCTCGGTCCGTTTCCCCCCGGCTCTCTGCCAACCGACCGAACGGACCGAAGTGGAGGGGTAGGGGGGGAAGGGGGCTCGCTTTTCGGCAAGTTGGGTCCTCTTCTCTCGTCCCGTGTAACTCACAGCGTTGAAATCTGCTCAAGTTGCGGCGGCTGAAAACGGCCAACCGTCCCGACTCGAGCCAGCCGTTACAATAAAAGCCTTTCTCTCTTCTTCTAACAAGTTCTCTCGCTAACTGTCCGGTAGCCGTTTACTCCGTCTCAACCGCATCCTCGTCGCTGTTTGACATCTCTCCGCCGCAAAAGCTCTCTTTGACAGAAATTAGAAAGGACGCTTGTGTTTCTTCTCAGACTTTTTCAGTCGTCCACTCACTCTCACACCGCTCGCTGCTACTCTCTCCTCCCCCCGGTGCCTCGCTCCGTCCTCGGGGTGTCGTGTTTCGCTCGCTC
>OOFC01003279.1:0-11794 GCA_900323345.1 Pseudochromis fuscus | reverse complement strand
AAGTCGGTTGTAAACGGTAGAGGAGAGACTGAGGCCGAGCTGCAGCAGATGCAGCAGCAGTGTGTTACGGACTTTTTGAACTGAGTCTTTGTCTGTGGAGGCCGACCTGGCTGCTGTTACCACACCGATATAGGAGGAGACGATCACCACAGCAGCCGATACAAAAATAGAGTATCTGGAGGCTTGGTAATAAAGAGCAGCTGTTGGATCAAGCAAAATGCTGTTTCTGGTGCAAAAGGTTTTCATCTGCAGAGTCTGCAGGTTTTCAAATGGAAAATTTAACAGCAACAGAACTTGAGTGAGAACATTCAATAAACTGACAGACCAAACCATAACAATGGCCACCTCTGTGTTCCTGACAGTAACGATGGCGGCGTGTCTCAGTGGGTAGCACACAGCTACAAACCTCTCCAGAGACATCAGCACCAGAGTGAGAGGAGAGATCACATTTGTGAGATTAGAGATAGAAGTCACAAAACCACAGACAGGATACGTCAGTGGTTTTCCAAAAACAGACATCATGAGGAGTAACTGACCCAGTGCCAACAAAACAGTGTCTGCAAACAGGAGGTTATACAGGAGAACATAACGAGACGTCTCACGAAACACTGGTTTACTCCTCAGTGTGAACAGCATGATCCCATTGATGAAGAGAAACACACAACATGACACTGTGGTCACAGAGCAAAACAACACTATATCCACTAAGTGGCTGTACTGCAGCTCAGCTGTGATGTTGCTGTGAGACAGATTTCCAGACATTTTATCTTGTTAATGCACAGCAGCAGTTCACATTGTTCAGCTCCAGCTCTTGTAACAGGGAGGATCCATCCATCTCCTTGTAGGGTTGAGATGCCTGTGGAGTTCACAATCAAAGTCCCAAACCATCAACATGCTTTAGTCCTGTGAGTGTGAGAGACCGTGTTTCAGTGCAGGCAGAGCTGGTCTGCAGGGTTCGTCAGTCTTCACAGAGTATTTAAGCTCAGTCCTACCACCCACTTCATGTGTCACTGACCGTCACATATCAGCGTGGTCAAGTGTTAATAAGGCAAGTGATGCAATTCCTGCAAACAGCATCTATTCAAACAAAAAACTTAAAAGTTTTTTGTGAACTTTGATAAATAGAACATTTAGACTGATTATTCACCACAGAACAAACACTATGAGTCATCACGATCAAAGTAGACATGAAGATTAAACACAAAGAACTGTGAAGAGATGAAGGCAGAAACATTGGTGTTGTCTTTCCCAGTTGAAAATATCTGGTCAGGGACAAATGTCTTCACACTGTTTCCTGCTGGTCAGCTAATGTACCCAACCAATAGAAATTCACTTTGTTGTTCCATAGCTTTATGGTTACCAACCATGGTTTCCAACACAACTGACGTTTTCCCTTGGAGATACTGTGGGAAAATATCTGACTGCTGCAGAACTGAAGTTTATTTCTCTAAATAACTCCCTGATGTCTCCTTATCACAGAAAATAAAGAAATCATCAGGCCAGACAGGGCCTCCTGTCTTAAAGTCTGTGCTGCCCAACTTGCTGCCATCTTCACTTCAGCAGATGTCTGGAGCTGTGTAAAGTCCCCTGCTTGCTTTAAACTCTCTACCATAATCCCGGTCCCCAAGAAATGTCTAACCTTAATACTAAGACTGAATCACAACAGACCTGTCACTTTGACATCTGTGGTCATAAAGTGCTTTGACTAGGGTTGACCCTCCCAGGACCATCACCGGATATCTGCTGAATCTGCTTCAGGTTGCCTACAGGGCAAACAGAGCATTTGAGAATCCCATCAACATGGGACTCCACTGCAACACCCCGACTGCCAGTGGCACGTTTGTGGACTTCAACACAATTATTCCAGACATATTCTCCAAACTCACCCAGCTAAATGTGTCACTCTGCAGTTTGTCAGTGGATGACCAGCTTCATGACAGACAGGAAACCGCAGGTGAAGTTGGGAGAAATCACCACTAGAGCTCCTCAGGGATGTGTCCTGTCTCCTGCTACACTAATGACTGCACCTCCAAAGATCTGATTGGCAGATGACACTACTGTCATCTGTCTCATCTAGGATGGTAATGAGTCTGCATATTGTTGGGAGGTGGTAGAGGTGATAGTGGATTTTAGGAAACACTGGGCAGTTGTGGCTCAGATGGTACAGTGGGTCATCTACAAATCTTAAGGTTGTGGGTTTGAGCCCCAGCTCCTCCTGTACACATGTTGAAGTGCCTTTGAGCAAGACAATGATTTAAACCCTAGGTTTTATTACTAGCGTCTTGCATGGCAGCTCTGTATGAGTGTGAGTGAATGTAAACCACTTTGAGAGCTTGAGCTAAGGTGAAATAGCACCACTGCCCCCTTCACAACAGCCCTGTATCAATGTATCAACACATTTCTGGAAACCATCATTTTTGCAGGATTTGAAGTGGAAGAAGAACATCAACCTCATACGAAGCATACGAAGCAGGTGGCCACAGTATTGGAGTCTCTGAGGCAGGCTGGGCTCACCACCATCCCAAAGAAGTGTGCAGTTGGACAGAGGGAGGTACAGTATCTGGGGTACCTCTAGGGCAGTGGGCAGGTGCGTCCTCAGGTGGGCAACACATCATGCATCACAGCCTGCCCACAGCTCAGGGCCAAGAAGGAGGTAAGGCGGTTCTTGGAGCTGGCGAGGTACTATCGGAGATTCACTCTGAACTTTGTGGGCTTCACTAGTCCCCTGACCGACCTGACCCAGAAGGATGCCTCAGATCTGGTCCAGTGGATGGAGCAGTGCCATGTGGTGTTTGAGAGGGTGAAACAGGCCCTCTGTGGGAAACCACTGTTTCACACACCTAGCTTCTCTCTCCCTTTCATCCTGCAGACTGGGGCCTTGAGTAGAAGGCTGGGTGCCATTGTGTCTCAGCAGGTGCACAGAGTCAACTGCCCAGTGCTCTACATCAACCTGAAACTGGGGGGCTGAGGAGAGCCACTGCAGCAAACCCAGAACTCTAATTGAAATAAATTGTTGAACACAGCTCAGTCTGTCCATCTGTCTGTGCTGCTGAAAACCCACAACATGCTTTGGTACCTAAACATTACAAATCTCAGCGTATAGAACACCTAAGTACAAACACAACTTCTTTTCTGTTGCCATCACCCTCTTCAATAATTAGACTAATCATCACACATCACACTCCAGCCTACAAATATTGGACACTGTTGTGCCATATCAGCCAAACCATACTTCACTTTATCAATATTTTCATTGTTGCATTTTTTTTTTATTGATCATTCTATTTATATTATATTCTAGTATTTGTCTGTCTTAACTCGTAAGTGTGAACATACTTGGCCAAAAAAGTTTATCTTATTGGGATTCTGATTCTGATATAGAATTTATCCTTGCTAGCATCCTATAACTTCCACAACCGACAAGAAAACAAAGTAATGAGTATAAAAGTTAGACTTGTACTGAACTTCAGAAGAAGTGATGTATGTTCATGTTAGTATGGAAATCTATTTTTTAGTTTCGTGAATACTCAGAGGTATCACTTAAAGAAACCATCCCCTGATAATTCATTTATACACATTAATTATTCAAACCACTCTTCACTAATGTTTTGTAGGAAATACTGATGTAAGTAACAGCTCCTGTGGCCTTCAGAGGTTGTAATGGAGAGGAGGTACTGTGAACCTCTGTGGAGATGGAGGGTGGCAAAGTTTAACAAGTGAACAACAAAGTTAAAGGAAAAAATGTCTTCATTCTTTATTTGTTTGTCCTGAAATGGTTTCTCATGTCTCAAAGATCTGAAGTCAGTACAAAGTTGTCTGGTAAGTTTTATTAAGGTCTGTTTTACTTCTGCTCATTCTACCTGTTTGCCAGTTAGTTAGTTGTAAATCTTGCTTGGCAAGTGTCCGATCTTGCTTGATAAGGTCATTGCTTTGTGTAGTGCCGATCAGCTTCATCAAGTTCTCCAGTGGCAGTGGTCTTGGGCCAGGTCTTCTATGTTCTCCATGTTGATCCCCAGAAGTTGTAGGTCCTGCTCAATGATCTCTAGTAGTGATGGGTAGATGAGGCCTCGTGAAGCGTTGCGACACATTACCCAAACTGTATCGATACGTGTCGGTACTGTGTTGCTCAATACTGACACCTGTTGGATCTTAACAATCATTACAGGCAGTCTCGTTGACAGATTCAGCTGACAGACTGATTTAATGACCTAGCCATGGTGTAGAATTGTGTATGGACGTGTCCAAACCAAACAATGACTGAAATGTCTATTATGGGATCATCTATACACCCAGAGGGATCAGACTGCTACGGAGGTTCACGTGCTTGTGTTTGTTTATTTATGCAAATTTACCTGAATGCGACGATATTCCTGCTCGTGACAATTCGTGGCACCCGAGTGCCCATGGGCCAGCCGCCACTGTTCCACTCCATTGTTGAGATTTAGCAGCAGGAGGACTAAAACCTGTGCGTTCATTCAGGTCACTGTGTCCTGCTGCTGCCAGAGTTTTGTATTTCCTAATGAGCATCTTTAGTTAAACAGCAAACAAGATTCAACTGCTTGTATTGTGTATCATTTTTATTTTATGAAAGTATATCTTAAAATACAAACTCTTTTTTTTCCCACAATGATTAAAGTATCAGTCGTTTTCACTTCCATTTAAAATTGTTGTGTCACTGTTCCTTTTTTTTTTAAATTTCTGTAATTGTGTTTGGAGAATTTCCTGAGTGTAAAACATGTTGTGATTAAGTTGTTTTCCAGCTGCAGCAAACACTCAATTCCCACAAGCCAGTCCAGTCTCCTGATAACTCATTTAGCCACATTAAATATTCAGAGCCACACTAACTAATGCTCTCAGTAAATATTGACATCATAAAGACTCCCGCGAGCGTTTATTAGAAATCTTATAGAGAAAGTTTAACAAAAAGAAAACGTGAAGAGAGAAAAGTAAAATTCAGTATTTAAAGTGTGAACTTGTGTCACATTGTAACTTGTGATGTTCAGTTTCATTTTTATAACTTCCAAAAATTTTGAGGCTGGGACTGTCTCAATCTTAGTCTCTGTCTTTGCAAACCATTACCATGGTCACAGCAGTCTATCTCTTTGTCTCCACCATTGTCTCCGTCTTTGTAGACATGGAGACATTGTGCAAGAAGGGACAAAGCAGACTATATAGTCTACGGACATTAAGGTTGTTTAACATCTGAAGGCTCTTCTGTGCAGCTTCTATTAGATTGAGGTGGTCAGTGCCCAGTTCTTTGCAGTGATGTGTTGGGGTGAGGGAGCTCCCACCTCAGATAAAACAGAGTGAACAAGCTAGTTAAGAAGGTGAGCGCCATCGTAGGGACTGAACTGGACACAGTTCAGCAGGTAGCTGGGTGATAATGCTCAGGAAACTGAACTGTATTATGAACAATGCATCTCACTCACTTCATCTTCTTGAGGCATTTTGAGAGAGCACCTTTGGCCACAGACTGATCCTTACTTGGTCCCGGACTCAACACAGCAGGAGGTGCTTCCTGCCTGCTGCCATCTTAGTCTTTAATATTGCAATAAAATATTGTATGCTGTGCGTATTAAGATAATGTTTTAGGTATTTAAATAGGGCCCGAGCCCAAGCCAGGGGAAAGGGCCTTATTGTATTTGCTCTGTTTCTTTCTTTCTTTCTTCTTATTACGTCTCTTTGAGGCTTAATTTGACCCCGTTGATTTCTTTATAGCATAGAAAGCCCTTCTTACCCTCTCTATGAGATCATCAACAGCCAGGTTAAAGTTTCCTGTGGACAAGATGTGTAATCCTAGGTATTTGGAGTTGTGTTCTCCCTCATGAGAGCTCGGGAAAAACCTGATTTGGTTTCCCTGATCCCTGGGTTGTTTCTGGAATGTCATGATTTTGGTTTTGTCAAAATGATAGCCTTGCTCTCTCTCTCTCTTTCTATCTATCTCTCTATCTCTCCATCTGTCTCCATCTTTGCAGACCGTTACCATGGTTACAACTCTCCATCTTTGCAGACCGTTACCTTAGTTATGGCTGTCTCCATATTAGTGTACAGTTACCATGGTGAGTGTTCATTTGGTCACTCAGCTCAGCACTCAGCAGTGATAAACTAAGGCCAAGTGGAGGAAAGTGTTTCTGGTTTGTCCTTCTTCATCCGAATTGGTCATCAAAGTGTTACTTTCATGTAGTTTTGCTGTGAAATTTTTTTTCTTGTAGTCATTGTCAAAGGCATCATTAACACAAAAACTTTGAAGCTGAAGATTTGACCAGCTGTCCTTAACAAACATGGTGCAGAGTGAGGGACACAGTTCAGATGTTTCTCAGCCAGCTCCTCTACCTTGTTGCTGCTTTCAGAATCACACTGACCTATTCGGTGTGTGGTTTACTCACTTGTCTTGCTAATCTCGCCACTGTGAACTCTCTTTGCACTCTGGTACTGATGTCCGTGGAAAGGTTTGTTGCCGTGTGCCACCCATTGAGGCACACCGCCATCGTCACCGTCAGGAACACAGCCTTGACCATTGTCCTGGTTTGGGCCTTTAACTCTCTGAACACTCTTGTTCGAGTTCTCCTGCTGTTGGAGTTTGAGGACCTGGAGACTCTGCTGATTAAGAGAAAATATGCTGCTTGGCCCGATATCTGTCATGTACGACAGAGTCTCCACTGGTGTCCTGTTCATCACAGCCACTGTGGTGATCGTTTCTTCCTACATCAGCGTGATAGCGGCAGCCAGATCAGCCTCCATGGACAAAGTCTCGGCTCGTAACACGCTGCTTCTGCACCTGCTGCAGCTTGGCCTCAGCCTGTCCTCCACGTTGCACAGCTTGCTGGTCCTCAGCCTCTCTCCCGTCCTCAGCAGTCGCAGTTGGTGCACAGCTTTATGGTTGTTTATGTGTGTCATCCTGTTCCCCAGGTGTCTGAGCTCTCTGATCCATGGCCTCAGAGACCAGAACATCAGACCCGTGTTCATGTTCCACCTCTGCTGCCCGCTCAGATGCTCAGTGGTGCCCTCCGCTCAGAAGACGTGAGCCGTGGTGGTTCTAATTTGTGTTTTTGTGCAGACACTGACATCTCTGGATGGATGGAATCAGGAGATGAAGCCTCCTGCTGCTGCACATGGACTCTCGCCGATCATTTATTGTATAAGTCAGTCAGAATGTGAGTCATGAGTTTACCTGGTTATTATCTGGTACCTCTGACTTAACCTCTGACCCCCTTTTTTGAAGGTTTTATAGTCTGCACACTGAAGTTGTTGTCTTTTTCCCAGAATGGGTCAAATTTCGACTACATGCTTATTTTTCTAACAGTTGACAGATGTGAATCAGTGAGCTGTGTGATGGGAAAGTTACAACTCATAACTTCACTGTTTGCTGTCATTTTAATTTTGTGGTTGTTTTTATTCGACCTCGTCCAGACCTGTAACACTGATGATTGCTGCATTACTGCGCTTCAATCTGAATATTTTATTTTTATGGTAGTTTCCTATAAATAAATAATAGTCTTTTGTCCATCTTCTGTACCTTCTTTATTCAAATGGGGTTGCAGGGTTCTGCTGGGGCTTATCCCAGCTGGCAACAGGTGAAAGGCAGGGTACACCCTGGACAGATCGCCAGCCTATCACAGGGATGACACAAAGACTGACAACATCCACACTCACTCCAATGGTCAATTCAGACTGATTAGTCCACCTAAGATCATGTCTTTGAACTGTGGGAGGAAACCAGAGAAAACCCACCATGCACAGGGAGAACATGCAAACTCCACACAGAAAGGCACGAGCCGAGATTCAAACCCAGATCCTTCTTGCTGTGAAGCCACAGTGCTAACCAATGCACCACAGTGCTGCCCCATACAATAACATCTAATACAAAATTGGTTTAATATACTGATTTATATATACATTTAAATTATATATAAAACATAAACTCCAAAATAGTTGTAATGTTTTAAAAAGTACTTAAATAGAAAGAATTAATACATGTATCATATATTTAGGTGTACTTTTTAAATAGTATATAAATCCGAATTGGGTTTTACAAATGTTTAATATTTTTAAAAATAAAGAAAATGTTAAATACCGTCGCCATGACGGACGACGTGTGGTAATGCGTGTTGACGTATGAGGGTGCGTGTTTATGTGTTTACCATAGACTGTATATAAAAATAATAATGGGTTTAATAAATGTTAAATATTTTTTTAAAAAACAAAACTCTTAAATATCGTCGTCATGACGTAGGACGCATGGCAGCGCGTGGTGACGGACACAGCCCAGCAGTTCCTCGTTGAAAAATGTATTTATTTAAAATTCAGTTGTTACGTATTGTGTCTATGTTTCTGTTTATTTTTGTTTAAACAATATATATATATATTTAAAAAATCCGGATTGAATTAATGAAATACGTTTAGCGTATGAGTGTGCGTGGTGACGTATGAGTATGCGTGGTAGCGAACGCAGGTCGGCAGTTTTCCCTCCTCACTGACAAAAAGCTGCGTTCCGATGTTTCCCTAACGGCCGCTCTGCGGTGAATACAACGGACTGTGCGGCTCCATCAGCGCGGGACGAACAGCGACACGGACACACAACCGACACTTGCGTGATACTCGAGGTAAACTCTACGCTCCTTCTATTTTGCGAGGCGCTTGTTGTTTTGCTAACGTTCGGTTAGCGTGTGTGCTAGTTAGCTAGCTAACTGGCTAACGTTAGTTTGACGCACGTAACTTCTAGGCGTTTGTGAGTCGGTGATGTCCGTCGGTAATGAGAGGTGACGCTGCTTGTTGCCGGGTCGCTGCTAGCTTAGCTTATATTGAGTGAAGCCCCCGAGCTAACTTGTTGTTGGCTAACCGAGCTAACTTGTTGCTAGCTCGGGCGGAAGTGATGCTATCAACATTTCAGCGTTAGCCGCCGCGAGCTCAGGTGACCTGCTTGTTCTAACTGGTCTCATCTGGATCAGACTCATCAAGTGGTTGTTTAACCAACTAGTTTAAACACAACCAACTAGTTTGCACGCGGCCGTGAGGAGGTGACACGAATGTTGTGTTTCGATGAACAGCAGCGATGATTGGCTCAGCCCTGTGAGCTGCACGTGGAGCTGGGAGTCAGGTAGAACCACAAGGAGGATGAACTGACTGTAAACTCCTGGAAACTAGAACTGGAAAAAGCTTTCCCCGAGGGAAATACTGAAAGCAAAAAGTAGAATAGCAACAGAATTATAAAAAATAGAGCTCACGTAGAAGTGAAGTTTTATTTGCACTTTAGAGTAAAAATTAGTTGACTAAATGTAGATTATAAAAAGTAGAATTAGTAGAGAAAAGGGTAAACTGAGCAACACGTAAGCTTACCATATTGACACTTGAGTTTTTTCTGTAGCTAAAGCGGTTTATCCAAAATGCTAACATTTTCCATATTCACTAAAAAAATAAAACGATAATAAGATAAAGTAGATGCTTTTTGCCATTCACACTAATAAAATGCACTGCGTGTCATGTCTCTGTTTGAGCTGTTTGGCTTTTATTACAACAGGCATGATAACATTACCTGATGGGTATAGATACGCAATCGTATGTGTGCACAATCCAAGTGCACCAGTAGAGCCACTAAAAGCGAATGCAATTTTGGAAGGTTATCGAGATGCTATTAAACGTTTATCATTGCAGTCAAATCCATTTAATACATTATTGTTTTACATTTATTAATGAGTTTTACCAACCCATTTTGGGTGCATTATTTCTTCAACCCACATAATGTGCCTAAATGGCACACATAGTTTTTTATATATATTGGAATTAAATATTCCTGTTTATCTTGAGGGTATTTGAATATATGAGTCGTGTGTTCTAAAATGAGACAGCATTGTAAACCTAAAACAGACACTCAGGCTCTAAGAGAAAAGCCAGTTTGTGAAAAGTCTTTGTGTGATTGATTGAATAAATAATTAATCAAGTGCACTGACTTGCACAGCATCACCACATGAACTGTGTTGAACGAGATCATGCTGAATCACTCTGTATTTAGATTTGGGTGTGAATTGCATCGCATCACAAAATTTCACACATGTGACATTTCATACCATTCGTTATTGGTATGAAAATGGTGAGGTGTGTTCCCAGGTTCACAGAAGAGTGCCCTTGAAAATAATTTCTCAGTTTCTCAGTTGAATTCCGAGTTGAATTTTTCCAGATTTCTGCCTGATTCAATGACTCCAGCTTCACAGTGAACTGTCATTAACCTATTGTTGAATTCCCACTGACCAACACTTTACATGTCACTGTGGGACCTGGGAAGTTTCCTCCAGGGTCCAGCTCCAAAGTGCTGCTCATGGGAGATCAGCTGGTGTTCCTCTCTTACTCCGATAATGTTGTAAGGCCTTGACTTTACGATGTAAAGGTCCTTGATGAAATGGGATTATGATTTGGTGCTGTATACATAAAATAGAATTAAATGTAAGTTTTATGTCAACAAACACAAACCAGTAGTTTATTGATTCTAGATGCACATCATCCCTAATTAAAGGGGAGGTGTGTCACAGAGTTCAGCAGAATGAACAGAAGAAATGTATTTAAAAAAAAACCCCAAAACAACACCTTTGTCTAGTAGTTGGAACATTCAGCACCATCTGTTGGTAGCTGAGTCATTTCTTCTTTCTGTGTCATTAAAACTATTGTATAACAGGTCACTGTTTATAAAGAAACGTTCACTGATGATCTGATGTAACGCTGTGGTCTGTGTTTCCAGGAGACTTATGCGGTCCTGCTGACGGGCCAACATGTTCAACAAGTCATTCGGAACTCCCTTTGGTGGAGGGACGGGGGGGTTTGGCACCTCGTCCACCTTCGGTCAGCAAAGTAAGTTATTTTATTTATCTTTATTTCTTTGTTTAAAACCACAAAAGCATTAGGTCCCACTCAGAGTTATACTAATGAATAAATAAGAAGTTAAAAACAGTGAATCTAAGAGTTTCCAGTCCAAAAGTTCATTCTGTGAAATCACATGAGAAACATCCATGTTTTGCTGAATTTTGGACTCTGTCCTCCTCAGACACCGGCTTTGGGACGACGGGAGGCTTCGGGACAACGGCGTTTGGGGCAGCAAGCAACACAGGAGGGCTGTTCGGCTCTACGCAAAATAAACCTGGTTGGTTGGGTTCAAACTAAACACAGCATCTCAGCCATAAGTGGTTATAGTACCCTACCGTGTTAACTTAGTAAACACATGCTTAGGTTGTCAGATTCAGAACCGTGGTGCCACTGAACTGCAGATGATTGGCTCACGGTCTAGATGACAAGTCTTTTCAAGGTGCTCAGTAGAGTCTAAGTTCAAATAAGGTGCATTTCTATTACATGGTACCTACCCGCCTTGCCTCGGCTCACCTCAGATTGTGGCACATTTCCACTGGCAAAAAGTACCTCCTCAACTGTGGTTCCAAAAAAAGTACCCGGGCAGGGACCATGTTAATGGAAATGCACCTATACTTGGTTCAGTACAGACCTGGAGGTAAGGAGCAGTCACTTCTCTGACATCAGCACTGAATGTGTTTCATTTCGTCTTCAGATCAGAACGAGGAACAGTTAATTTATTACTGCATAGATACTTTTATTCTGCTCTTTCATTTTTTTAAGCTAATTTTAGACTTTTCACTCAATTCCTCGTAATCCTCTGGTATGTGTTTTGGTTTTTGTGTTATTTTTGAAAATGATTGTGTACCTGTCTGTGTCCCTGACCTGGTGTTAGAGAAGCTAATGGCTGTTTTCTGCAGGCGGCCTGTTTGGGTCGAGCACCTTCAGCCAGCCTGCCACCTCC
>OOFC01003272.1:3099-37530 GCA_900323345.1 Pseudochromis fuscus | reverse complement strand
TTTTTCAATGCTGTTTGTTTTATTATTGTGGAGGCATATGGAGTTCAAAACAAATTTCCCTATGGGGACAAAGTATCGTATCGTACCGTATCGTATTGTGTCGTGTCATATCGTATCGTGTCGTATCGTATCGTGTCGTGTCGTGTCGTTTCGTGTCGTGTCATATCGTGTCGTATCAACTGATGAGAATTTGCATCTATTCATGTCACCCAGCACGACATCACATGTAGGCGTTTCTTAACATTCACTTAAAAAATAAAACACAACAAAAATTGCTTCATGATTCATCACAAATGACTGAGATGTATTGTTTGCTTACTTTGTACATGTATAATTTCCCTAATAACCTACATTCACAATTATTAATATGAATTTTAAATCTAAACTGAATATTAGCTGCTCTTCCACTACTCTTAACGCCCCTAGAAGAGTAGTGGACATATTTATTTATATTAGTGTACCCTGGAAATATCTGTTGTATTGTGATGGACATGCAGCATTTCTGTTCACCTCACTAAATTTCCTGAATATTTTTCCCCCCGTATCCCCTGCCTCTGACACGGCTGCATAAACCTGACCCAACGTGTGCAGGACGGTGGGCATTTCTTGGTTCCTCAACCATTCCAAGGCCTTCCATTACCGCCCCGGATGACAGATGAAGATACTCGGGTGTTCTCCCTCAGGCTGTAAAGCATGAGGTCTAACCTTCCTTACAGCGGAAGTAATGGTCCACACCTTTAATTGTCGTGGGCTGTTCATCTTCACTAACAATAGCAGTAAGCAATGGGTCCGGGGAAAGAAAGGCAGTCGTGTCTGACAAAGGAAGTGATTTAGTTCTGGAGGCAATTCATAAGCGGTCGTTGCACGGGCAGCAGTAATGTGCAGAGAGAAAGATCATATGGGGTAAGAGGCGTAGCAGACACAATAGCAGCACACAAACCAAGCCAGAGGTTTTTTTTAGTTTTTTTTATTTTTCCCTCCCATTGCAAGGATTTATCAGGAAAAAAAAGCAGTAAAAATGTATATTGTGTGTGTCCTTCAAGGAGCGAGAGCTTGTGTTATTGAAGTGGACATGATGTTCTCTGAATTATGGATGCTGCAAAGACTTAGAAACGGAGTTGGACAGAGCAACTTTGTTGTCACGTCTTTATCTGTCAGAAAACAAACAACACATCTCATTTAAAGAATTGGGCTGCTTGCGTATGTGATCTTTTTCAGGTCTTGATGTTTCCTCATTATTCCATTTGATGTCAAAACATCATTTGATGCTCAACTTTCAAAAGTCTGCTTTTAGTTTTGTATTTCTTTATTCTGTGCAGCCTTCCAAAGAGGCAAATAACTGCAGTGAAAAAAATGTGCCATTGATGGGTCACTAGTTTACTGTCTGAATTAGACACTTAAAATAGGGAATAGACAAGTGTAGTTACCAAATTAAGCATGTTCCCTGGGCAAGTTGAGGCCCATTAAAATGATAGATTGCATGGTGTATGCAAAGGGATGCTTTACACCCACAAAACCGTCTAATTGCATTCATTCCTGTGAGAAGTCCACAAATGTTGAATCTAGATTCTCAGGCGTATTGGCAGCAAGCTGCTAGACAGCAGATGACTAGCTTCAAACGAGTAGCGAGGAGGAGGGATGTAAAATCTTGACAAACAGTGAGAGCCAGCGTCCACATCATCTCTCGCCCCTGACAGGCTTCCCCATGCATGAATTCAAAGCTGGTAAAACCATGGCTGAATTCATTTTGATCTGACATCCATCATGTAGATCAGTGTTGTGGTTTCACTGTACTGTGTCCACGATAAGATGTTTTGGCAATCGGCCCATGACATCTGTTAGAGCCAGTCAAGAGAATCTGGGACCAATTTGGCATTTATGTCATGCGTTATTGTTGGCTTTTGGTTTTAAGTACAATTCACTCACTATAGAATAATCACACAAGTACCAGAATTATCCCTCACTGTGAGTAAAGTGAAGCTTATCATCATTTTTCTTTAATTTAATCACAATAATAGATTTAGATCCATTTGTTTGTGTATTTTGCTCCAACACTGTAATTTGGTTAGGCACTGTAGATTTTTTATTTTTTTTTCATTAGTCAGAAGAAACTGGCAAAAGCCTCGCAGCTAGTTGCCTGGGGGGAAATGTGTTTTGTGCACTAGTTATAAAACCATTAAGAAATAAACTACATGATATGCAGCAATAATTAATGCTGATGCGAGATGCAGAGTCGACGCTTGTCGTAGGGCCCTTTGATGGCTACAACCGTAAAAACCGGCTCCGCTCGTACTAATGCAATCAAAAACTAAGTCTCTATTCTCTTAATACTGACAGTGATATTTAACCATACAGTGATTTAGTTAATAGCAGTGTCTAAGCCCGCTTAGAGGATCCTTTTCATCACTGTTTTATAGAAGTACAGCTGAACAGTGCCAGCTTGTATGGCTGAGGCATGGCAGCATGTGTGTGGAAGGCGTTAGGCAGATGGGATGTGTCTGATATCTCTCACTCAACATAATGAGACGAGAATGTGCTTCACCAATCCTGGGGCCCCGACTGATGGCAAGAGACACAGTGCCCACTCGTACGGGAGGGATCTTTCCCCTCTTCAAAGATAATGAGATGACAATGTATTCAACTATCATTAGATAGAGACAGGGTTTGGGGGGGAGGATGGAGGGAGAAACATTCTCCAGCACTTGTCTGCTGCCTTTGATCAGCTGGAAAAAGCAACTGTCATTCTTTGTATCAGCGTCGGGCTCATGAAAGCTCAGCTAACTACTTTATCACCGTCAGTGTCACTGGAAGGCTATAGTTTGTAGCGTACTTCCTCGAGCAGCTAATTTTCACCGAGCTCACCTGGATTGTTAGCACGAACACAACATCTCTGCGGTTGGGTATCGTCCTGCTGCCTGTGTGATATGTTAAATACTCTTTGAATTCAGGCGCTCGGTAAAAAAAAATAGATAAATAAATAAACATGTTGCAGGGTAAAATCAATTTCACCTGGAAAGAGAAGACACAACATTTTGCCTGACATGGCACTCCATCGCAACATGTCAAAAGTGCCATGTTAACAGGCTTATTTAAGCAGCCGTGATGAGACAATCTTATTCTAAGTTGACAGTTTGTTGTGACACTTGTAGAGGGATCCATCTTGTCTTTAGTCCCTGTGGTGAAGATCTTCTTCATGCTGGTTTTTTTTCTTACTTTTTATTCTCTGTCTTTCTCAGAACACTGTGTTTTGACATATAAACCATTCGAATCCTTTTTTTTTTCCAGCCATTCTTCACTGAGCATTAGACCAACTGATCCGTGCTGAATTGTGAGACTTTATTTTGACAGCAAACAATTATGCAGTGTTATCATTTATCTGGCACACAAAATGTGTTTGGAGAAATTCAAAAATTCTCAGCCTGTAACATGTTATTTTTATAATGTACTAGTTTATAATTCATGAGAACTTCAATTCCTCCAAAATCCAAAAATATATATTATATAAGAAAGCAGCATTGCACACACACACACACACACACACACACACTCTTCACAACCAAACAATCAATATAGTACAATGTTTGCAACTGCATGCTGTGTTGTTGCATCTTTCTCCCATCACTTTCCATCTGTGTTCACTGTCACAAAAAGAATAAAATATGAGGGAAAGCTGCTTCTTCACTCCCACAAAAAATATTTGAAAAATAAAAAAAAAGCTGCAACGAGCAGAGCTAGAAAAAAATAGAACAATCTGTCAAGCTTTGTCACACAATTATGAGACATTATTCAAACTTTTGTGATGCCAAAATCCTTTTAAAACCTGACGAATCATCTCTGAAGTCAGGACTCATCTTGTTCGTGGGCTTCGAGCTTCCTTTAAAACTCAGCAAGATGCTTATTTGAAAGTAAGAGAATGAGACGCCTTAACATCCAATTTCCCAACATTTCATCATCATGTCTCAATAATTATGCAGGGTTATTAGCTCAAGTATTTGTCCTTGGCATTCTTAATGCCGGTTGACATTTATTATGAACAGTAATGGTATTGGAGATTTTGATTTGCCGTTTGCTGCGGTGAGTGCGTCCTCTGCAGTGCAACAGCACCCTCTCTTGATAATTTATGATATAATTACATGACCCTGCAGGAGCATACAGTATGTGTGTGGGATACTGGTTAAGTAATACTAAAACTCAAAGTGCAGAGCTGAACTCTGCTGAAAGCTCTCTAACAAACACAGAAGTTAGGGCTGCATATTTAGATGCTATGTTTGCATACCTGAAAAAAACATCATTTCCATCCTGATTTTCTCTGCTATTATCAATATTTTATTTAGATTATTTTATTATTTGATGCACATAAATCATTTCTTATTCTGAAAGCTTAACTGTGCATTTATTCTTTGTAATGTTCCATGTTTGTAAAAGGAAGGACGTAAGGAACAATGAATTTGTTCTGTTTCATTTGTCATGGACACACGAAACTTTTTCCTCATACTTTACATTTCATCTAAAACTAATTATTAAAATGCTCTTACTTTGGAAGGTTTGTTTTGATATATGATTTTCCAAATATCAGAAAACAATGACCTCTGTGGATGTGATGTCACAGTTACATTAGAATCACTGGACTGATCATCACAGTACCTCACTGATGGTTGATTCAAAGGCACAAAAAGCAAATATTAATAAACATGTTGAATTCTGTGAAATTAATTTCAAGAGGATCTGTTGTTTTGTGTTTTGTTTGTTTCAAAGTAAGATGTTGTTTCTGAAAATAGCTAATCATAACAGTGTTGTTCTGCTTTGGCTATAACAAGCTGAGTTTGAGTGAAATAAGTACTTCCAGGTATGTTCCCAGTCGAACATATTTCAGTCAAATTATTCCATCGACTGCTATTCTAATGTTTTATTTCCAGCTGTGTTCAGGTATATAGTCAGTTTGATTGCAGGTGTGTTGCCTTGTGTCACTGCAGTTGCTAACCTATAATTAGGCTAACTCAGTCTTATGATTGGACAACACAGTGCTCAGCCACATAGAGAGCTATAATAGAAATGAATGAAATCTTGCCCATTTGCAGCTTGTACCAATCTGTGCAGGGACCAAACTGAATGAAGCTATTCTCATCATAAAGACCATGTGTTTCCACAGCTATTAGACAGTGCCTTTTTGAATTAACTGCACAGAGATATTGTGTGATAAAGTCTTCATGTTGAGGCGTTCGGTAATATTATACTCTGAAGAGGTGAGCTCAGGTGAAAGCTATTATATTTTTATTGATTTCCCTTATGAGATCTGACAGGAGGCGATGCAGATAAACAGAAATAGAAAGTTAGAGAAGGAAATTAATCTTTACATCATCTGAGATATGAAGAGTACAAAAAGGGTTTTTGTTCTGACGTGTCTTATAAAACACCCACAGGTTTCTGCATTAAACTCATGCATGTGGGCACATTAGCCAATAATTTGTATGCAAAAATGAAATGAAATTTGAGGAGGGTTGAGTGGAGGGAGTGTTTGGAGGATAAACAATGAAAAAAAAACAAAGGCAAGCAAAAGCAGTTGGTCCTCAGTCTGTTGATGGGAGCCTGAAAAAAACTGTGATATCAACAAACATGCTTGCTTGATTAAAGAAAAATGGGAACTACAATGAGAACAAAAGTGAGGTTAATGCTGACATCAAAGCAGCTTCTGAGTCTGTTTAGTGAAGAAATCAGTTTAGTTTACTTACAGCAGAAAAACAAGAGGAATCAAAATGTGCCTGCTGAGAGGCCACATCTCCAAACATGATTGGATTTGAACATGCACAGAAGACTGAAGTTGTTTTATTCATAAGTTTGCATGCTGTACAAAATTATGATAAAAACATTAAAAGAAACATTTGAACCTAAAACGTGTTGTAATTACAGTTCAAAATCATTTTCATTGTGAACAAATGAGTCGTTTTTAATTTGTGTGAGCAGAATTACTAATCCAAACATTTGAATCCTGTGTGAAGGGTTTTCTAGTGCTGCATGTTAAAATGTAAAACAATACTTGTCACTGACTTTGTGATCTGCATGACAAACAAATCTTTATATTCTTAAAAATCCCCAAGAGGCAAAGTTAAAAATAAAAACATTCGCTTTGCTAGCATGCCTGGAAATTAAAAAATGAATAATAATAACTGTAGTCTTCAGAGGGCATTGGTTTTAGGCATGATCCTATTTACACAAATGTAGTTTGAGAAAGTGGACAAAAAAATCTGTACAGCCATGTGAAATATCAATATGATATATTTTCAGTAATTCACAAATTTGTAAACTTTTATTTATGCGTAACAAGACATCTAAGACAAGCAAATTACTTTGGTGTTCTGTAGCTACAGCCTCAAAAAGAAAAATCTCAAGAAGATTCAGCAAAAAGTTCATTTCATTTGTCAAACTTTTAACCCCAGTGTTGTTAGCGGTCCTCCTCGCCAAAGAGGAAAGACACTGGTACATAGTTACATCTGTTTATTATAACAATTTTATTCATAGTAGCTATAAAGGGACATATAAACCCAAAAATAGATTGCATGAGATGGCACTGATAAGAAATGTGTGTGTATAAATGTTCCCTAGCCCAGAATTAGGCGTCTTCTTTTACAGATAATCTTGCAGACATTCACAGAACTTTTCATAAAACTAGCATCACAAACTAGTACAACTTGGCACCGGTTTGCTACAGCTGAGCCAAGTCTATGGACATTGTTGATGGGTTACGAATGTGGAGAATGTGCAGTGCATTCCAGTTTCAGAGCAAGTCCTCCCCAGTGGGCAGACATGTCCACTAATGACAGAAACAATGGTTTATGGGCACGGCTCTGTCTGTGTCTCCCTTTGAAAAATCTGGAGAGCTGAGTTAAAGGAAAAAAAACAAAAAAACATGATTCTCAAAGGATGTGTCCTTGATCTGTTGTTTTGTTTGTCCACTCTTCTTTGCTGCTCTCTCATTTGTTTCCCAGGCTGTCGTGAGACAAAATGCTCAAGGCAATTTCACCACCACCACGCAGGCGCCTGCCCTGCCAATGTTGAGAGGGACCTCCTACAGGAAGACAGAGAGGTTAACACACAGCCTCTCTTCTGAGGCTGTCTTCAAAAAACATTACATTTCACTTCATGCAGATAAAAGAGCTGCAGTGAACAAGAAACAAGAAAAAAGCAAGCTCTAAAATATTGATAGGCTTAGTGACTGTATTGGATTTATGCTCCTGATGAGTGTTAACTGGAGCCCTGATGTTACATGTCACTAGTTGTGGCAAAACAAGCTACAGTCCCATGAAGATCTCATTCTTTACAAATGTAAAAAAGTGCCCGAAAAAGATAAATATCAAAGTTTAATGCATGAGACAAGTAAATAAGTTTATGCTGATGTGATTACCTCGGTCCATTCATTGTTCTGTGCATCGTAGGACTCGACAGTGCTCAGATACGACTGGCCGTCATATCCACCCACCGCATAAAGCCTGTCACCGAGGAGACAAACACCCACCGCATCCCGGGGAACGCTGAGGGAGGACACGGTGGTCCACGTGTCCGTCTTTGGGTCATACCTGAAATTGGGGAAAAAAACATTAGAACAAAAGAACCGTATTTTCTTTTATGCATTATGGCCGGTGTGGTGAAACACACTTTTTAAAAAGTGTATCTATCTAATCAGCCTAAACCTCAAGAGGAAAACAGCCTCCCATCCTCACTAATTGGAACGGCCTTATGTTCACCCTCTTTAATCACAGACGTCTGAGGGGTCACTGCTGAACTCTTTCAGCACAGACACAGAAACAAATTGAAACATTAAAGCAGAATGAGGAACTGTGTCTTGTGCAGCAGCTGGTGAACACTGGATCCAGGGAGAGCTGGACTCATCTGTAACAAGATCTTTTACATCATGTTGACCACACTGACAGTTCAAATACATGATATGATTTACTTTGTAGGATTTTTCAGTAATGAACTCACATCAATGTGCAAAAAGACTTAAAGTTTCTGCCGCTTAATGTCAGCATTAGCCACGATAAGTAAAATAATGATGTGACAGAAGGTGATCTGCATAGAAATGATCAAGTATTCTGTTTGTAAATTTTGGATCAATAACACATAAGTATGTGAAACAGCCATATTTTCATAAATAAGTAAGAGAGTAGTCACTGAAATATTTGAGACTCAAATGCAAACATTCAGAAAATCACGTACATCAATTCAATAATTAACTGCTGGTTTTTGGAAACTGAATTAATTAATAAATATAAACACTAAAACTTTAACAAAACCACCAAACTGAACAGAAAAACTCTGACAGAGAGAAAGGTAAACATGAATTATATTTGTTATTAGAGGTTAGTGATGTTTGGGATGTTTGAGTGAAGTGTCACATGCTAGAAAAAAAACACACATGGTTGTGTCATCCAAAAAAATGTTTACTTAGTTTAAAGTGTAGAACTGACCTTGGTTCAGATTTGACCACCAGATGGTGCCAGATACCAAAAAATAAAAACCATGTGTTGGAAACTATGATCTCTTCATCTGTGTACAATGTACCATAAAACAGACAACTCCCAAAATCCAGGAACAGGGTGGGGGATCAAGAGGAGTTTAATTTCCTTTTGTTCCATGTGAGAGAGCCAATAGCCTTGGCTGCACCCATCACCGACCACCATCAGCATCAGTCCAAACAAAGCAATGTGTTTGTGTATTTTCTCCGAGGGGTGAAGCATTCACTAACCTCTCAACGCAATCAGAGAGTCGAGAACAGTGGTTGGAGGCGGGGGCATCGTGCCCGCCTACAGCATACAGGAAGTTGTTGTACGTCGCTACACCCACTCCTCCTCGCCTCTTGGTCATCGGCGCACACATGCTCCACTTGTTTGTGTGCGGATCGAAGCACTCCATGGACCTCAGACACGAGCTGCCATCTCGACCTCCTACAGCAAACAATCTGAGAAACAGACAAAAGAGCTCAAATCTTTGACACGTATGAAGAGTGCTCCTGAAGCTGGCAGCGGTGCCTCAGTTGTCACGTGTTTGTATAATCAGTGACTGAACAGTGATAATGTGACAGATTTTAAAACATGCAGCAGTGAGCGCTGGATAGCACTTTGACTTGAGAGCCTTCCCTTCTAGAAAGATCACATCAGTGATTTAAGTCGTCACAGCTCACAGGCCTTCAGCATCAAGTAGAAGCTAGGAACACACTTCCCTTGTTGTCTATTTTTGACCCAGCTGCAAAAATAACGCAGCATCGAATTTAACACTGAATACTGCATGTAGCCGAGCAGCAGCCTCTTTTCTCCCTCGGCACACAAACATATTCAAATGAGGCTGAGTGCTGGTCCGTTCTCTGCTTAATTTACTTTTAAATAAAGAGTTGTAAGACATTTAATACATACAAATATATAAAGTGTTGCTTTTATGGAGTCCAGATTACACTGTATATATTACCACAGTAATCACAGGAGCCTTTGCTGTGAGCTGCTGACTATGGCACAGCCACATTGTAGTTTATCTCACGCAGACCACAAAGGCGTTCAAGAAGTATAATGTTGTCAAACTAATAGTGCACTAATACCGCACTTCAGCTTTTCCTGGACCGTGCCATTACACAACCAGCTCTTGTGTTATTGCACACTCTATTCCCAATGATGCATTAGGTTACTGCTGGCCATTTGTCAAAACGAGGCATGCTGAAGATTTTTTTGAATTTCTACTCTGTTTTTTTGCAAGGAAACAAAAAATAACTCATCTTTGGGTCAAAACAAAGATTTTAATTTTCTAGCAAGCTGATAAACAACATGATTTTATAATAGAGGTGCATACGACATGCAGGAACGCGCCAGTACACTGATTTTATGGTTCTTTTAGCACTGAGATATGCAGCATTTCTGCATTTAGGGTGAGTTCAAACTGGCTTTTAATAGGGTAAACTGCCTGTACTTGTCTGCCACTTCATGGTTTATAATAACTCTGCAGAGGGAAATAGCTTAAAAATCAAGCAGTTAAATTTAAACGAAGCAGATAAACAACAATATTCTTTGCCTAAAAGTATAAGGTTGCTATGTTGGGATGACCGAGTAGGAGCAAAGATGAGGGTGAAACAACTCACTTTCCATTGAGTGCTGTTACTCCCATGGTGCTCCGCGGTGTCGACATGCTGGCCACGTAGTTCCACTGTCTGGCCTGTGGGTCCCAGCGTTCCACTGTGTTGAGATAGCTCCAGCCATCATGGCCGCCCACGGCATACATGGGGCCCTCGAGCACAGCAATACCTAAGCAAATGAAAACAAAAGAAAAACACTGTCAAGAGAAGAAAAAGGATCTCCTATTAGGTGATTTACGACACCTGTAAGCAGTTGTGCTTCATATTTGCATAATAATGTGTGTTTGCATTTTATAGTACTACCACATGGCAGATGTTATGAAATCTACTATGGTTACATTAAATGTTTTCGCACAAGTATCACAGCAAATCCTACAATATATTCATTCACATACGTCACCGAAGATCAATCAAGCATAAACACAAGGTGATGAATGGTGGTGAATAGTCAGTGAAATCAAAGTATTAAGTGATTTTCAAATTAAAGTCTCTCTGTTTTCAGCAGTTCTTGGAGAGAGCCGAGGCGGAGGTACATTTCCCTTTTTGGAACAGAGCACAGTGACTCATCCAGCTGACCAACTCTATTCAGAAAACAGGAAGACCATAAAACTACATTGTTATTCCTCATTCCCAAGTCACAGAGGAAAGCAGTTTTCACAATGCAGTGGATGTTTTAACACAATGGATTTTTACATTACAACCCTTATTTCCTTTGGTGAAAGTTCAATTATTTCGAGGGAACACGGGGGCAGGACCGCATTCAGAGAATCTCCTACGGCACAAACACTGTCACACAGAAACTATTCTTATAGCCAGGCTCCTATTTTTTTTATTACTAACTGGTAGTTTTAGAATTAAAAAAGACATGCTGTTTTTCTTGTCTTTACCCATAATGCACACAGCAGGAAATGGCCGTGCAGCGGTGCTGGTAGACTCTAAGTTCAAATATATTCAGGATGAAAATATGCACGCGATAAGCAAAGCAGCAAGACATATTTGCTACAGGGAAGATCAAAGACAACACAGGTAATCTGTACAGTGTGATCTCTCTGGCTCGCTGATACCTTCGACCACACCGGGTGAGTGAGCTGAATGCTTTGACAAGATCTCCCTGTTCTGTTACCCAGACCTGTTTCAACTGTGAATCAAAACGCTTCTGATATGAGATTTATTGGGCAGGGAAGGGTAAGGAAGAGCAGGGCCAGCACAGCTTGCCAAGCTTTGATAGGGGAATGGGAAAATATCAAAGGTGTCAAAGAAATATGTTTTTTTTTTTCTTTTCCCTGTGACCCTTCTGCGCATGCGTCTTCATATCTTTGGTGTTTCTTGACAGCAGGTTCTCTGACTGAGCTAAAACCTCAAACCTTGAAAAGACTTTTCAATGTTATTTTAAAGACATAATGTAAAAGATAAATAAAAATGTAACTAAAATATTAGAAATGGACATTTTCTTTATTTTTGAACATAGTAAAATATAATATAATAAGTAGTAAATTCTATTCAGTAAGATTATTGGTAATTTATTACGCAAAAATGCCCAAAATTTCCTTCTTCTACTTTCTCTGATATAAGGATTTTCTACGTACTGTGAGTTTTTTTCATGAGTATTTTGTCTATTCTAAGAATATGAAGACAACACAAATAATTTGTCAAAAAAAAACCTGACAGTGTCATTTATACAGCTTGATTATCTGGTCTGTTGAAGTTCACATTTCTTGTTGAGCTTGACAGATTTTGATGAGTCTGACAAGTGACAATCTATTCAGAATGGCAGCATTGTTCTTCTGACTGACTGGGGGGAAATATATGTTTTTATTTCTGTATTATAAGTTCAATAGTGCATTACTTTCTTTTTTTTAACCTCAATTTTCTGCCATGAAAACACTCACCAAGTCCATGTCTGTGTGTTGACATTGGAGGCATGGTGGACCACACCTTGTTGATGGGATTATAGCACTCCACCATGTTGGATGTCTTGAGTCCATCTCTGCCTCCGACCACGTACAACTTGTTGTCTATCACCGCCACCCCAAACTGCAGCCGGCGTCCGTTCATCACTCCAACCTGGACCCAAGTGTTCGTCCTCAGATCGTACTTCTCTATGGTGGTAGAGCCTACAATCCAAAACACAGTGAGGATTACAGTCAAAATAACTCACACTGCTCTGTAATGACACTGCTAGTATGTGTCTGTACCTTTGGTAGCATCCATCCCTCCTACAGCATAAAGTGCACCCACGGTGGACTTTCTAGGTTTGGTTCTTGGACTCTGGAACATGGGACGTCGTTCAGGAAGAAGATGGTATTTCATGGCCTCCATCAGCAGCTTTTGACATTCCAGATCATCAGAAAACATCTTGTTGTTTTCCAGGTCTGCGAGCAGCTACATTTCAAGAAATGACACCAATCAGCTACATCACAACAGAGAGTAAAACATATCTGTGTAGAAAGTTTGAAATGTTTACAGTGTTGACACATTTTAAAGATTATTGGAGACACTGAGACACTTGTGTGTCAGTCTTAGTAATGAAATTATGTTAATCTCATTGTGGAAGAAAAAATCTTTCTGTGATCTCAGCATCTTTCTCATTTAAAAAATCAATATAAGATCAATATCAAGAGAAGCCTTTTGTGTAGATAAACAAATCTTATCTTTAGAGGAGGAGAAAGTAAACAAAAGTGAGGTACTCATCAAAACACTACTGTTGACGATGTTGCTGTATTACTTATTACAAATAAGTAAACCGACATATTCACAAAACCATGTCAGTCAGTGTTTGGCAAAAGGCAAAAGTAATTTGACTGTTTTGAAAAATACTTTATACTCTTAAATGTCCATTTTAAATATATTTATAACACTAAAACTATATTGAAGAAAGAGTTGTACTTCCCCGTGCCTTTTACTGTCCTGTATTACAGTGGAGTATTTATTTATTACGATGCCCAAAAGTCAGCATGAAGACTCTGACCATCTTAAAAAACACTGAAAAACAATGATTCATTTCTGCTGTTTATTTGCCTCCTAGCAAAGAACTTCTCCCAAGCCAAAAGATGAAATAACTCATGTCTAAGGTCATATTTTCCCCACATTATTCATTCACAAAAACATTTATATTTTGGGGTTTTGTTGCAAACAATAAACTGTGGGTTGTTTTTCCTGCATCTATTAACAATGAAATAAAATGTGAAATTCATATGTGCATAATTAGTTCTAGAAAGCAATTTGTCAGTTGAAATTAAGCAACATTAATATAATACCAGAGATATGTTCATACTTCATATCTGCCAGAGAAATGCTTAGCTGTGGTTGATTTTATGTAAATTAGGATGACACAGAAGCAGAACAATTTATTATTATTATTTGTAGAAATACAGACAGAAATACATTTGTAAAATATGATGATTCACAAACATATAAATTAATTTAAGCACAATTCACCTTAGACTCATAACGCTCCCCTAGCTGTCTCACCTGTGGAGGAAGAAGAGGCAAGCGGATGTAAGCGAGAAGCACCCCGAGGTCCTGCTGTCGCTGCTGGACATCGTACCTCACCCACATCATCAAAGCTTGGAAGATCGTTTCTTCATCGGGGACGTTGATGTCATCGCTGGAGAGCAGCTTAACAATCTCCGCCGTGGGGAGCAGCAGGAACTCCTGATTCTGAATGACCTCCAGGAAGTGCTCCTGGAACATAGAGGAGACACGGAGGAGACAGATAATCATCAGTTATTAGCCGCTCGGTGCAGCATTACGTGTGTGTATGTGTCCACGTGTGTACGTGTGTGTTCCTATATCTGTGAGGACCCAGTGGGACAAGGACAGAAAGGTGAGGGCTGTTTCTACAATAACTGATCCTCACAGTGAAAAACTCTTTATTTCTCAACAAATCTGAATGAACAGATGAAAGCTGAAGTTATGGCAATTCCAAGGGTCTATGGGACCCCCAAAAATAGGTTAAAAATGAATAAATACAATTATTTTTGCTATGTGGGTTGAGAATATATGTTTGTTTGTTTTTTTCAAATATACTCAGAAAACTGTCAAAAACAATCTTTTTGTCTTTACTTGTTTTTGACAGTAAAAGTAAAATATCCACACTGACCAAAAAGTACCTGCAGGAAATGGTTTGGTCCTGCCTTAGCGCACTCACTGGGGCTTAGTAACAGTCAGTAGTTGTGCCAGAGCGCTACAATGCTGCCTACTATACTAAAATGAAATGAAAGGTTTTCAAAAAAGGAGAGAGAAAGGACAGAGAAGAGAAGCAAAAGAAACAGTGTCCATAGGTGACCCAGTTTTTCTCCAAGAAAGGTGGGTAGCTTAGCCTACAGTCTGTGAGTGGTTGAAATTAGCCTGTTAGCTTAATGTCCAGAGTGAAATAAGCTAGCTACAGACAATTTTTAGCCTATATCTCACTCATTTGTAACCAACATTTAATCAGTGCAGGTAAATGTTTAGAAGATATTCATATTAAATCAGATGTCCCTGCTCCTTTTACCAGACCTAACAACAGATGAGTCAGCAGCAGCCGTGTCTCCCCATAACTTTACCCTGTCTCCCTGTCCCAGTGAACAAGGTGAGCAACACTGTGTTCAATGACATGTCAGCCATCATTTCAGGGACTCTGTGGGAATTTATCTCTCTTGATCTTATTACCATTTCAACAAAGAAAGCAAAATATTTTTTTGATGACAGAAATTTTGACCCAAATTATTTTTTCCACATAGTGTTCACTATGAAATGTGGATGTATGTAATCTAGTGGTGGTGACGCAGAACTGTAGGTAATTTGAGTCAGTGTTCTTTAGGATTTAGTGTTCATTTATTGTTGTGTGTATATGTATATACATATATGTGTGTGTATAGCTAAGCATAAAAACTGCTGTTTTTATTATTTTGAGATGATGATCTTAATTTATTTTGATTGAAAAGTTAATTTCAGTAATTATTTTTTAAGTTTTTCATTAATGTTAAGATAATTTTCCATTTTGGAATTTTACAATAAATATTACATTGAGACTGTAAAAGATGGCCTTTAGCATATGTTTTATGTTCTCTTGCATCAAATAGTGAATTGCATACTGTATGCAAACTGTTGCATGTACAACTCACTAGGAGTAAATGTTACACTGGTATTATTGAACTATAAGAAGCAAAATAGTTGCAAGCCTTCAGAGTTGGAGTTAAGTAAGTTAAGTAAGGCTTTCAATGGGTCAGTTAGGTCCTAGAGCTGTGGTGACAGCACCTGCTCAGGAGGGCCAATGTGATTTTTTTTTCATGGGGCCCAGAATTCCTGGCAGCGCCCTTGTCTTTGAGGATGTTGTGTGAAATGTATTTTCCATATTGACAAGTCAACTGGGGAGGGAAACAGAGGTGGATGTAGGACAACCTGGATTTCTGAAAAGTACTAATGTGCCTTGGCATTGGCATTGAGAACAATGGCGTATTCTTTAGGGGCTGCCACAAAATTATACTTGTAAGGAATTTCTTTGGTGTGTCTGTGAAGTTCTTGGTTGTGAGTGTCAGTGAAACAAACAGCCAATCAACAGTCAAGGTCAATATTCAGACGTGACGGCCACTGTCCCGACCTCGGACTCTCAATAGTCACATGTTTTCAGTGAGCAGAATAGACATCGCACTCACTCGATTCTCAGCTGCGCATTTTGACACTTTGCTAGCGTGCAAAAGAGAATCACATTCGTCACAGCCGCATGCTCGCAGATTACAAATGTTCTTATGCTGAGATGCTTTTTCATCGGCAGGTACATGCTAGCATTGCGTGGATGCACTCCTGCAACTTTTGAGACTAAATAAACACCACAAACTGACCACAAATCAATGTAAAACATCACACTAAAAAAAAAAAAAAAAACACTTCAGAAACTAATAAGGCCTGTTTGCTGCTGATCACACACAATAAACCGCTATTAAGCCTTCATTAGCCTCTGAATGGAAAACAGCAAGGCTATGCAAACCACCATTACATTCCCACCAATGCAGCGTCCAGATCTAAGTTTTGTGGAAGCTGTTTTCTATTGGCCTTTCCAAAGATTAATGTTCCATTTATTGGCCAGAAGCCCAGCCATATTACAGCACTGCATGGCTACCTCTTCAAGGTCTTTGTCTCTTGGGCAGTTCCATTAGAGATGATATATATAACACTCTCCCTCCTCTATGCTATGTCAAACATTAGAAAACACATGAAAGACATGCAGAGCAATCTTTGGCTGCAATCCTTTCCTGTTTACGCTTTGAACAAGGCAGCAGAGCGTTAATTATTAAGCTGCCACCGTAACTCTACCAAATCAAGTAGACACTATGATGTAAATTCTTCGCAATTACAAAAAAACAAGCACACTATTGATCATCAACTTACAACAAATTACAGTGTCTTTGTCCGATCTATTATGAGGGCAGGTTTTAAGAGCGTAACACAGAGAGCCTTAATGAAATGAGGGACATCTATTGATTGCTAGTGGGAAAGCTAAAGGGGAAATTTCATCCGACTGTTTGACTTTGCTGTAGACCAATTATTTGTAATTACCAGTCCTGAACAGCTGACAACAAAATTGAGAGCTAAAGCAAGTTTGTTTCATAACCATTTAAAGGCAAACTCATTGGTGGGTAAACTGCTTGGAAAACAAGATCAGCAGGAGAGGATACTAATTGATTTAACTGCTGTGCAAGAGTAATTGTGTAATTCCAGTGTTTTTTTGTTTTTTGAGGACGAGGAAGACTGATGCTTAATGAGAGTGAAGCTGCAACAATTGCCTTCCAAGAACTTTTGGATTACTGTGTAATTTGCAGATGCTGGCCAAATACAGATTGTTATTGTTATTTTATTGAAGTTGCAAAATCCAAATTTGCAAGTATTTAGATTTACGTGTGAGACATGTAAATGAAAGAATTGTATAGCTTGAAAGAAATGCTACCACTCTAAAACATAAAGCATTACATGTGTATGTACTGCAACATAAAGGGTGAACGCTTTCATAAAGGAAAAGGATGTCAGAACCGGATCTCGACTGCCACGCTCAACTAGAAAAACCAAGCTTATCAAAACATAACTCGGCCCACTTAGAACGCAGAGGATGGTCTTCCAGGAAGCCCGCAGCTCTCCCTGCTCATTACTGAAGTGATTGAACAGGAAGCTGGCCCTCTTGTGCAGTTTGATGATTAGATTAACCTCCTGGTCTTGGATGGGGACTGTGTAAACAGGGTGAGCAGATGTCCTTTAGGAGATAAGGCCTACCTCGTTCTGACACTTCTGCATGACCAACAAGAAATTATCTGACAAATATGTGGCTGAATAATAATCCTCTGCGTGTATTCGTCCTGGCTGAAATGTATCTATATATATATATATATATATAGAAATATCCCACATCTCCCAGTGCACTAATCAATGTGCAGCAATGCGGTGTCTTCTAGTGACAGCACATAACCAAATTACATGAAGCGAATCCATGAAACTTTTCCATTTCTATTCAAATGTGCAGTGACTTCACAAAACAATGGTTATTACACAGGGTATAATCTGAGTTGATGCAAGGAAAATGAAACCCAGAGATGTGCTGAAAAAGGACTCAGAGTAAATCCAGTCGGTGCTTTACATTATGTGGAGCAGAGTTAATTTGATCTACCATCCGCCAACGTGGCTGCCTTTCATCTGAACAGTAATTAAACTAAATTTTTAAAAACTCTCGTTACTGTTGTAGCTTTCATTATTACCGCTGCCCATGTGTATTCATGAAACGAGGAGTGCAGGCCTTTATTACAAAGTAAATAATTTAGCCCACCAAAATGTAAAATGTGGTGTGTGTGTGTGTGCTTTGTTCACTGTCCTACCATGGTGTAGTTATGGGCCACGTTGAGCAGGTCTACGCAGCCCTGGGCGTCTGCAAACGAACGTATTCCAAGACAATTGGAGGGATGAAGCTGCTTCATCAGGAAGTTACAGCAAACCTGGATGACTTGTGAAAGCTGAAGGAGGCAAGCTGCCGCCAATAAACTCTCAATGGTCTCCTCTTTTAGCTCAAGGACACCTACAAATGAAAGGTCAAGGGAAATACATTATTATGTCATGACTGGATGAAGTTAGAATTGCTAAATCAGTGGTGGGAGATGGACTGTAATGAAGCTTTTAATCAAGTAAACGGCAAAAAATCAAAGTTTTAATATGTTGTTTTTTTCAGACAATAACTAGTTATTGTGTTAATGTACTTAGTTACTTTTGATAACAACAACTTGACTGTCAGCACTTAGATGTTTACTTTTCATTGATACACCAAAGAGCAATCTGCCTGGTAAAATAAAGCTATTTTATGTTGAAGTGCTGTCCTGTCAGCCAGCCCAGTGATGAATTGTCCTATTGATCCATTTTAATCATGCTGGATTTCAGAAGTCTCATAACTACTTACGAGAGCTAGTGAACATATTTACGAGCACTCACCAGTGTAGGCAAAATGAACCAGGGATCTAAGAGCTCCTGGATCCACTCCCTCCATCTTGATCTCTTCTTGCTTTGCCTCTCTCACGTCGCTGGTGAACATAGCAGCGAAGTAGTCCGACACCGCACTTAGCACCAGTCTGCCATACAGAAAACATTTGTTTACATGTCTGTGGGGGATCCAATGCTCAGGATTTTATCAGCGTGTTTCTTGTCCTAAAATGTAGCTTTTCCTCACAACAAGGAACACAAGTTTATTCTGTCAAATTGTATTGCTAGTGTAATGATCCCATGTAATACCATTTCTAACAGTGATTTGCACTGCTTGTGTGCTTTTAAACCTTACTAGGTCACAGTGGGAAATGTAACCCCCCTCCGTACTGTTTGATTCCACTCCATGATAAATGATTTCATCCCACATACATCATGTTGCTAATAGCTACAATGGCCAGACTTCTAATTATGTTAACTCATTTTTCTAGCTCACATAACAAACTGGTGGTTTCACGAAGGAGAAGAGAGATTATATGGCATTGGTAGGAAACACGATTCAGTCAATAAATCAGTCAGCGTCCACCCATATTTCCACAATCGTGGGGTTTGGAATATTTATCACCGTATCTATATCATGTGTCATTTCTTTATGTCTCAAACCTGCTTTGCATGGTGGTATCTGACAGGAAGAAGGCAGTCAAAGCACTGTTCACCCAACTAGGTTACGAGGATATTTCTTTTTTGTGTCTGTGGAGAATTGGGGTTTCTGTTTCATGAGTCTGTCTGGATGAAACCGTGGATGGACAAATAACCAGATGCAGTCAGTGAACACAATGGCTTTCAGCGTTCAGGGGATATCATCCGCTCTGTTCAATACAACCATTCAGGCCTGGGCTGGTTGCCCGAATATTGACATGTCTATACAGTGGATCCGTGTTCTTCCATGTATTAAATGTAATGTGGAAATGAGGGTGTGCAGAGGTGTAATTAGAGCGTAGCAGTATAGTTAGATGGACACCAGTGGAATTTGTAAACCTTTGGTCAAATATCACCTAAGTCTCAGAGGAAACTGTCAATGATCATTCAGTTTTTCCTCAAGTGGATCAGACTGACAAAATCTGTCGCAAATTGTGGTCCAGACCAAAGCCTGACTGCCCGCATTGCTAATTTAATGAAGTGCACCCAGATGAGCTTCTTTATCTCTAATCAAAGGCAGATGCAGGTGTAATTAGTGAAATCAAAGTGGGCTGAAGCCAAACACCAACCTGTGAGCGGGTATCTTGTGATCCCCTGCTATCAACAGGACGTCGCACAGCTGCTTGTGCTGGAGGTACGTCTCCATTTTGCGGAAGGTCTGCTCTGCATGATTTGTGGCCTGGAAAAACTCATCAGAAGAGTTTGTGTTCATTCTGGAGAAGGTGCTGAGAACCAACCTGTGGGAGACAAGCAAGGAGGGAAACAGATGTGGTGGGATTAAAAAAATAATCCTGACTGTATAACAACATCTTCACAGTCTGTGATTTAATCCTTTATATTGCATTAATTGAAATACTTCGAAATTGTAAATGTACTGGAGGATGTTACATTTTCAATTTGGGAATATTTTGAATATTTTTCATGTTCTTATATTTGTTTTATGTTATTCATGTTATGTTGAAAACCAAGATCAATGAAGTTACCACATATTGTTTCTTGCAGTGAAAACTATTTGAAAAGGCATAAATTAATAAATAGGTGGTCATAAGGAGAGACAAGGATTTGCCATTTTTGTAGTCCACTGAGTTACTGAATATGGTAACTTGATCATACAATTTTAGCATTGTGACTTTCTGTGAATTGCTTAGTAAGTGTCTTTTTAAAATCATAATCTCAGAGGCCTTATGTTGCTGTTTGTTGCATTACAATAATAATATGGCATTTGCTATTTCATTTTTGATGAAAAAATAGATTAAAATGAAATAGCAGACTACAAGCAACAGCTCCCCTTGAAGAGCCAAACCACATATGAGATACTAAAGGTGGCATTAATGAGGAAATTCTTATTCAGCAGGACAAAATCATCAAAAAAAAAAATTCACTGTTTACTCTTCGTATCCAAGTGTGAAGTAAAAAAGAAATTAAATAGCTGTACACAGCGAGATAAGGAACAATTTGCTGAAGACACAAAAGAGCTTATTTGGACACATGGCACTCCTGAATCCTGTTCCCCAGCGGTGCATCTGCATCTTTCTTGCCACTCTAAGCTGAAATTAAAACTGTTATGGACTAAACTCCGTACATAAGTGGATAACTAAGCGCTGCCGTCCAAAGGGACGAGCCAACGCCGTACAATCTTTGCAACAGCTTTCCAGACAGAATGTGTGCGTACGCCTTTTTGTCTGTTCCTGTGTGCATCTGCATATCTGTGCGTGCATGTGTGTTTTCTGAAAAAAATCGGGACTTAACAAGTGAACCAGCCTGTTCCTCGCAGCATTGTGGTGAGGCTGAGTCCCTGTCCCCACAGGCTGCTAGATTACATGCTGTTTTACAGGCATCGGAGTAATCCCTAACACTCATGGCAAATAATGCAGCTCAGTCACTTTGGTGTCCTTCACAGAGAAAGTCCACTCAATGACATTTAGGGGTTTTTTTTTTTTGTCATGCTACAAAAAAACACCCAAGCTGTCTCTCTGAGGGAATTTACTGTCATCTCATGGTCCTTCTGCTGTGTGAAGACTGATAGGGCTCAAGAAAAAATGTTACTGCTATTTTAAGCAACACTATTCCCACTCATTACTACTCATATATGTTGGTTTGAGAGCTGCATAAACAAGTAAAGTTACGAGTTTGTCAATATAAATGAACTGAAATTTCTGTTATGCTTAGCAGCACAATGTATTGGCACATACCAAGATTGATGTTGAGGGGGCGATGGAGGGGGCGGTGCCTTTTATCGATGTCCTGATTAACACACTATTATAAAGTTTTTAGCCGACCGTGTAACTTTCTCCTCTTTGATTACCAAAAGCAACAACATTTTTCCTCTGGGAATTGTTTATATTGCGCTCCGGTCACTGCGCTATCCTATAGTCTAATCTTTATTGGGAGACTTTATGCTAAATGCGAGAGTAATTTATTGCCCTGTCACAATATTCCCCACTGGCACTGGAGTCTTGGAGAGGAACACCAAACAAGACTGAATAAGCAATTGGGCCATAAAACTGAGATGCATTGCCTTTGTATTGGCTCCAAGGCATGCTGTAGGGATTTTTCATGCCTACCAATCTCTCCGACACTAATTGCTTTGGTATCACATTCTAGGGAGCAGTAAATTTGCTCTGTGGTGTATATTTGCTTCCAGTGGTGGGTTGGATCATCAGAGGTATAGCCCAATTTTATTGAGGTACTAAAACCCCAGAACACCTTGCTCCAAAGAAACTGCTGTGGGGACAGTGCTGTACATCGCATATTACTAAGCAATTCACAGAAAGTCACAGAGAAACTGAGCGAGTGTGTATGGATTTCTTTTGTGCTGCACATTCTCAGAACTATAAGAAGGTAAATTAGTGTACAAAAGAGAAGCAGATAAATCAGAAAAGATTAAGAGAGAAGACTCCGCTTTCTTTATTGTCACACCTTTTCCTACAGCAGATTGCTTTTAGGGTGCACATATCACCTGAAGTCTTGTCATTTGCTCTTCACACCTTCTCAGAGCTATCACACCACAATGTGACTAATTGCTCCTGAGACACTGCAGAGACACTGCATATTCAAGAAATCCTGCTGTGCTTGTGAAGCAGAGGCTATATTTTACAATTTTGTCAGGAATAGGAGGTTGTTTACAGGGTGTGCTATGAAAACTCCATATGCTATTTTTTACTCATGTGATAGACAGACAAATAGTGCACCGATAAATACATCAGACACTTTAATAATAACACGGAGCTGTATCAAAAGATTGTGTTGAATAGATGAATGGGTATACGACTCAAGATGTGCTTTTGTCAGTCCAGATTAGCCCCTGGCTGTAAAGGTTATGAGTCAGACGTGCTGCTAAGAATCTCAGTCTTATTCCAACTAGTGTCAACTCCATCCCTCTACAAGAGGAAAAGACGTGCCTGCCTGGGCCAAATGGGAAATGTATCTTTCAAAATGGATTATAACAGCCATTTTCCCCAGAAGGCTGCTGAGTAGCTGGGCTTGGGTTGAGAATCCAACGACTTTTACAAAGCCTTGTGCAGCATGTGCCAAGTCTATATTTTCCATGAGATCTTTATGCCTCAGTACTTTGACAGTAGGTATACTGCCACTGGGCTCTGTGTTGAGAGAAATACACTGAGTGTAATAACTTGATCTGGGAAGAGAGACTGAGATAATAACTCTGAACAGAAATAGATTTTCCTCTCTACACTTATCCTGTCTCACCAAGGCTCACAACAGGTATTTTTCTTCTGATGTCATTGTTGTACTGGACACACCAGCTGAATACTGAAAATGACTGAGCACCTCTGGCTCCATGCAGGGACCGTGTCCTCTGAAACCTGCCCCGAGTGTGGTCAGTGGGCCCTTTGTGGAAACATTTCCACCGCTAATAACAGAAATGAAATGTGGCCTTCTTATAACTTTTTATACAGTTGCCTTGAGAGCTCAGCGCACCGTCACTGAAATGCAAATGCAGCACACGATCAAATAGTGAAATGTGCTGCAAATACAGAATGGTTTGGGTAAGGGGCGAGGGAGTGTGTTAGGTCGATGAGTGTCCCCACAAAGATAGAACAACACACATGTGTGTGCTGGGGGTTGGTGCATGGGGGCGGTTGGGTGGGGGGGTGGTTGTCCTGTAAGTGAAAAATGTGCAGATCTTAGCAGAAAGCCCTCACTGCTTTGCTGATGGCAGGTTAACTTGCATAGTGTATGAGACTGTCATCGTTATATTTACATATGGTGCTGGTGGGTAAACAAATTAATCTGAAACATTGCAGCAGTGAATCCCTATTAGGCATTTAGAGATGAAGGTACTTAAAGTCCTATGTGCATTTTTAGATTATTTAGTGTAATGACTTAAAATTACTAATATTTTAATATCAGATTGACCCTACAGGAGACAGTATTATTGCACCAATAACTCAAATTCTGCCACAATTCACCGTGCATATTATAGTAAACTAACCGAATGCTTTTAAAATTCCTGGTTTTGATTCACTTTGTTTTTAGTTCACCCTGTCATGTTTTTGTTTTGATCCTAGTTGTTCATGCCAGCTTTTTCTATTTCAATGCAAACTGCTGAATGTGAGCGCCTCAGGATACTGTTGAACTAAGTCATACCCCTACTAATAGTAGTACCCATGTAAAATTCATAGAAAACTGTGTCAGGAATTATTTCCTTTGATTTATCACCATTTGGGAGTGAAAATGACTGATCCACATTTGAACAGATATTACAGAATGAGTCCAGGACATAATGTGTCTGTATGTCTTCTCACCATTGTGCAAAACCTTGTGCAAAGATCATGAAGTGATCATTGTGGCTTCATGTCTCACGTCTCTCTAAGATGGCCTTTGGCACGCAGAAATCTGATTAGGTTTAAGAATAATGTTTACAATACATTAAATCCAATCATGAAATCCCTTAACCCCTGGGGGTGTCATTTGGAGATTACAACAGATATACTCTGTTTTGCGATTTACTGCATCTTAAGGACACATCCAGTAGGTGTCAAGCATAGACCCTGTAAGCCTTGTGGTGTTATGAGACATTCAACAAATATCTGAATTACTGCTGTTGACAGGGGGAGAGGTGGTGGTATTTCTTTTCCAAGGCAGTGGAGAGGGAATTGAGATATCATTCAAACTAACAGCCCACTGACTCAAGCCTGTGTTAGTGTTTATGTGGGAGAGGTCAGGGACTCCATTCCATTCAGGTTAACTTGTGTCATATATTCTCTGTCAACGATGGAGAGAGGTTATTTGGATGAGAGTCATGAGGATGAAACAGATATACAGTATATAGATATGTAGGGGTATTATTTGGAAACAACAAGGTATAATACCCAGCTTACAACACTATGTTGGATTAAACAACTCTGCCAATGTGTAGGAGTCACTTGAATGAGAAAGGTTGACTTAATACAGGAGAACAGCACTGACTACAGTGTAAACAAGTCCATTTTTTATTGTGTTATCTTCTACACTCATGGCACCCACACAGATTATTAGAATTAGATTTTTAAAAAATCAAATAACAACATAAAAAGACAAAGATCTTCCTGTTACATCATGTACCAGTCAGTTCATGGTTTATTCTAATGCCTGTCTGTGCATCCACCTGTTAATAACTAACCACTGTAAAGCATCACTGCAGCTGGATTATGACTTGGCAGAGGTTTGCACTCTTATCAAGTTAAATATAATAATATCAAACATCAAATCTTCAACTGAACGTATACCGATGCCACATTATTTATTCTAGTGAAGGTACTGCCACAGGGAATGAGCCCCTTTTATTGACAGTGCCAGTTAATGCCATTTGACAACAAGCTGAAATATTATTATGAGGAGTGAGAAACAAATCAGGGGGAAAAAATGGGGAAAAAACTGATGGATTTCTTGTAGACGTGCATGTATGAATAAAACTAATCACTGAGGGGCATACACCACGAAATGACTGGCACATATTTTGTAACTACAGAGCAACGGCTAAAACTTTTGTATTTCTCACAGGCAGCAGAACTCATTTCTAGATTCAGCCTGAGGGATTGTGACAAATTATGTGTCAAGGATTTATGATGTGAGACGTAATAGGGCCACCCAGCTGGTGGATGTAAATGAACGTGCATATCTCAGTGACATCCACACATCTGCTTAGCCACAGATGAACATGGGAGCCATGATGTGTCACCAGTCATTGGTCTAATTCACCATGCTACGTAGCACATCTAGAGATGCAGTGCTTGTCCCAAAGTCATTCTCAGAAACTACTCCTTCACAGTTATTGAATAGCTATATTTCCATTATGCACGACCTTGATTGAAAAGTGGCATTAAGTAAAATAACATCCAGCGCTAGCATCTGCTCACATCCAACCAAATCCTGTTGCTATTTCTTGTAGTGAATGCTCATAAAACACTGATTTCTTGATTTAATAATTATGATAAACAGATGCTGACAGGGTGATTATTTATATGAGAGAGGAATTGATGTAAATGCATGTCAACATTCCTAATGATACATAGCCTTTTCAAATTTGCTTTTTTTTCTCTGTACCTAGTTAACAGGGGAAAAGATTCATTAAAAATACTTTAATCATTTCTGATTATTAAATTCTTAGTGTAATACGGCTGCAATCAGGCACAGCTGAGCCAAAGAAGAAATTTTATGACCCAACAGAGCAGAACCATTTCACTATTTCAGTATCATTGTCAAAATATGATGGCTCTGCTGTATTTTGCATGGCCAGCATGAATTCAAGGTCCCTTGGAGCCAGAGAGTTACACATTTTTACTGTGAGGCACATCTTTTATGCATGCACTTTTCACACATAGGGACACCAAAACATGAACATCTGCCAATTACGGCAACATGAGGAGCAGAATGTCGAGTTGATTCCAAAACTGGATCTTAACTGAGAATAATTCATGTTCTGTTCGGTGGAACCCAACCATCCACTGCCCCGTAGCATTCATTTGATCCACATTGACACATTTTTGGCTGTAAGTAGAGACTATGTATTTAGAAGTACCTGTTTAATCATATCCATATAGAAACAAAGGCACAGGTGTACTTTTCATTGTTCATTTTAACACCAGGTGGATGGAACAAAAGCAGACAGGAATCAGCAAAGCTTAAGGACCAATCACCTTAGAATGTCACACACAAGATAAAAGGAGACTTGGTCTTTTCATCCTTGATGTGAGATGCTTTTAGTGTTCTGCCAGACAGCACACACACACACACACACACACACACATCCCTAACCTGTTTACTTCCTGGAAGAAGACGTAGGATCACAGGGAAGGGAAGGGACAAAACACAACACTGCAAGGCAGGGGGTGGGATTTATATCTGTAAAACTAATTTGTCAGAGTTTGATATTAGGATTTGTAAAAGAATATTTTTGGTAGAAGATAAATCATACATCCTGTGCCAGCCACTAGCTATGATAGCTTTTAGCTCATAAAGTGGATGTAGTTGTGCTTGGCAGCCTCGATAATTCATGTGATAACACTGCTTGCTCTTTTTATAGGTCCAGCACTTGTTATGTGATGTAATGGCTCTTTCCCGCTATCCACTTTTAACTCTGTGAAGGACTGTATTATTAGTGTGCCATGTTAAAAACTAAATGCTCGGAGGAAACAGGCAAAGGCGTACCGTGCATGTAATTTGGACCACAGCACAGACGAGCGAGCACAGAAAGCCCCGGCTTTCGGCTCACTGAATAATTAAAAGGATGTTTTATTGGTTTATCTTGCCTAACATGCTGTGGACAATGAGAGTGAGCTGTCCCCAGGTGAGCCATGGTGGCAGCTGAATACCCAGAGTAAACTAGAAAATGATAGCTTTGCAGGTAACCCAATCTTAGCTTAATTAAAGTGTCAGCATGCAGGAGGGAACAACAGATATTTTAGTCAAAAAGCAGTAGATACACTGTTCATTTGCATTTGAAGCACGACTGTTTGGTGCTGAGTAAACATCATTTATTGTCTAAAGCTGGCCCTATCTCCTTATCACAACAAACATTAGCACCTTAATAATATGTGCTACCTCAAACATCACACTTTTCGCATTAGATGTAAAATGTACTTATCAGTTTACTTTCACTTTGAGACGTAAAGGACCCACGTACTCCCAAAATAGCATCTCATTACCCTTCTCTGCTAATTGAGCATATAATGAAGAGTGACTAATGTGGCATGACAGTCCCTGTCTCCTAAATCTCCAGCACCTATTATCAGTCATACCTCTCTCTGGCCTCCACCTCTGCAGGTTCCTCTGTGCTACTCTTTACATCTTCCTGGCCAGTGTCTCTGTCCTCTTTCCTTGTGGTGCTGGGAGAGGAACTGCTCTTTGAGGACTCCTCGTTGACCTGGAGACCTTGGATGGTGTTCTGCTGATGATGCCATGATTGATGGCCCGCTCTGACATAGACAGGTGTGGGCCCTGGCGTTGGTGCCAAGATGCTATGGACCGGGCTGTTAGTCTTTCGTAGTCCTCCAACGCCTCTTTCCCTTGAGTGGCTCTTTAGCCGTCCCTGGACAGGCGTTCCTCTGTGGTCCAGGCCGTCCTGCTGGATGTAGCCTCCCACACCGCCACCGCCACCGCCTCCACCACCAGCAGAACCTTGGGATGAATGGCTGAACCAGCGCCAGCGGAGCCTCAGTATCTGTTTCACGTCAAATTCCTTCTTCCCTGACACAGACATCCTCCTCTGGGTTTGGAGACGAAGGCAATGGTACGTTGAGTCCCCAAAAACATGGAGAGCAGAGAAGAGAAGAGCCTTGGTTTCAGTCCTCACTGACTACAATGTGCCTCTTCTTATCCGTTATTGTCTCAGTACTATCATGACCACCCCCCTCCTCCTCCTATTACTCCTCCGTTGTTCTTTTAGTGGAGATGGAAAGCAGTCCTCTGCAGCTTTTGTTCCTGTGCCTAAGACTACTACCCTCCCTCCAACTCTCCCTCTCTGTCTTTCTCTCCCTCTCCCTCTCTCTCTCTTTCCCTCCTGTGCTGCTGCTGTTTCTGTTTGCTGCTGCTGCTGCTGCTGCTGCTGCTGCTGCTGTGCCGCTGGAGCTGAGTTAATGCACATGCATGATCCACACTCCCTCCCCTTCGTCTCCTCTTTTTCGCTTTCTCTCTCTATCTCTCTCTCTCTCTCTCTGTCTGTGCTTGTCTTTCCTGCACACACACACACACACACACACATATATATATATATACACTCTGGAACCAAAATGAGAAAATCTCCCCAGCCCTGCCTAGACCCCTTTGCTGCTGTTCTGTGTGTGTGTGTGTGTATGTTTCTGTATGTGTGTGATATCAGGGCTGCCTGCTCTTGCTGCGAGGGGGAGGTGGGGTATCATGGAGCCAGGATGATGAGGTCACACCTTAACAAACTAAATCACTGCTTGCTTCAAGGAGGGACAGTGGAAGACTACTAACTATTATGCACTATAAGGACCATCCACAGGAGCTTGTGATACATTAATGTATGTGGACGCTCATGCATGCTCAGCCACGAACAGAAAACCGAGGAATACATTAATGCATCTCTCATAAATAAGCAACACACATCAACTCACACTGTTAAAGGCAAGAGAAATTAATTTTACACCAACACACATCTGTGCAGTCTGCTATTTTCACATCAAACAGAATCCCATGGGGAAACGTCTCAATGTAGGTAGCCATGCAGAAAAAATATTCTCCCTCTGTCACTGTCTTGAAAGCCCCCTGCGATTACAAGTGAAAAACTACATACTGATGAACCTTCAAGGTCAGTAAGCTTCCTCTTTCAGAGTCAAGGCATCAGAAAATGAACTTTCTTTTTTTTTTCTGTATTAACAATAGATCCTTGTTCTGCGTCAGCCCAATACTGCACCACTGTATGTAATTAAGATACTAAACTCCTACTTCAAAGTCAAAGTGACAGAAGAACAGTGTGTTTTGCAGTCTTTTTCTAACTGCATGGTAGTAAGGGGACATTTCATCAATGCTGACAGCATCACAAACCTATGAGAACAGCAGTCTCACACTATGCTGCAGGGTATTCTATCAACACTATTGATCTTGATGTTTTAGCTGCTTTGTTATGATCCCGTTGTCAAAGGAAACTGTATGTGCCTATGGGGCAGGTGGTACTTGGATTCTGAAATGAATTGTGAATTAGAAAATGCCTGACAACCCTTATCCTACTAGCTTGACACTGCATAGCGTCTGGTCAGGCTTTATAGATTTCTCCAGTTGAGTGATTTAAATCAGTGTTAATGATTTGTACCTTAGCTTCGTGATAACAAAATGTTTTCATGGCTGTTGTGTTCAAATGCGGGGCCATCTTTGTGTAGATGTTCCTAATTTTCATGTCCTGGACAGAGGTAAGAGTGTAATGTTGCACTCAAAGTGTTCACATCCGCCTCCACTACCTCCCACTGCAGGTTTGGATTCCAGCAGTTTCATCTAAATCATAACTGTCCATGTTTTGTGCTCGACTAGTTACATAGGCTTTACATTGATTTGACCTACAAAATACGTATAAATATTATCCGCTTAGTTAAGAATTCAGGGATCCTTGATGTTCTACCTATTAGAAACACAAAGAGAATGATATGCAGTACTCAGGTCTTGGTAATAGCAACACAAGTACTTAAGCATTCATAAAAAATAGATAAACATGAATAAATATAAATAATCTGAAGGAAATAGCCAATAAATCATTATCAAAACCAATGAGAAAACACTATAAATAGGCAGCATGTGGTGCAGTAGCAGCATTAAGAACATGCAGTACCTTGATAATTAATTCTTTTAATAGAGGAAAAAATAACTGAAAAGCTAGTTAAGAAATACACTCTTTGTCTTTCCTCACAAATGCCTGTGCCTTGTTCAGCTTCCTCCATCCTTCCTCCGTTATCTGTTTTGCTTGATCAAGTCTCCTTGTCCTAGTGCTAAAAATTAGGATTATTACAGCGACAATGATTCCCAGAATTACTGTAATGGTATGAAAACACACTAAAAATGTTCAGGCCAATGTATTATTCAGTTTAAATCTGTGGGAAATAAAGGATGTTAACAGAGTTCAAGAAGTGTGTGAGTTTATCCTTGGCTTATGTCCAAGTGTTTAAACTAAAAATACAACAGATGAGCTTCAAACATTATTTTTTACCATCAAGAGGCAACAACACTGCATCATTAATAAAAACTTACTATGCATATGAAAATAAATTGTATTATGTCCTTTGGAGCCCAGAAGGACCAGCGTACAGCACCGGGTCCTTATGAAGGGACCACAGCAGCAGTTCAGCTGCTCAGAGGCTTAATGTGTGTATAAAGGAAGCCGTCTTGATATTGCTGCAGACCTTCACCTTTTGACATTAACTGTTACGACACCAAAAATTATCTGTAATGTCTAAATTAATGGTTTTGATTTAATAAAAGCACCAAGACCTTTGGATATGTAATATTTATTGATCATGGGCTTTGAGTATCTTGCACATATCCTTTATGATGGTAAAGTGAGTGATGTTATAAACACTCTCATTAAGTGCTACAATTACATGCAATACATTATGTCTAGAACTAACCCCACTCGTTGCTGTTTTACAACCACAACTGGACACGCTTAACTACAGGCATAAAAATGTAAATAATAATTTTACTGAACTCAGCAAAATGATTGTACAAAATGTTATTGTCCATATAATTGAGCATGCTGAGGTCAACCTCCAATAATTATGTGGTTTCTTGTTTTCAATATTATCTCCTGCAAACAGATCTTTTGGCAAAGTGAGACCTGTTTTTCTATTGGACAGATGCAGTAGGCTCCTACTTTGTTCCACATTCATTTATTTTTGATTTTTTTACTCAGAAATTATACGTGTACATGTCATGTGATGCATACATGTGATGTAATGCACCCTTAATCTATTCAGAAAATTACAAAGGGAAAGTAAAGAGGTTACCCTAAAATCTCTCATTATCAATAAGACTGAAAATCCACACATTTTAAAAACCGTCATTTAATTTAATTGAATCACTAACCAGCACATTAAAATTAGTTTGCAGTGAAATCACTCCTAATATTGTTAGACAAAAATAAAAAGGTTATTTTGGGGACACTTCTACATGTTCAGAGACTTTGGCTGTACCATGATCATAAAAGCCCATTATTGTGAGATATGATCTAATGTATAGTAACAAGCCATCACACTGGGTAACCTCTTTTATTCATACAGAAGTCAAGGACACCATCTGGCTCCACGCTGCATGACACATGAGATGTCAGATGTCAGATTGGCGAGGTAAACCACATTATCATCCAACATCTGCCTCCCCAATGTTAGCTATAGCTAGATATTCTTTTAAGCAGGGAGATTATAATGGCTTCCACTAGCAATCAAGCTGACTAATAATATCTATTGTAATCTTATAAATCATATGTATGACAAAAGGAAATTCCATAAATCAATGAAAAACCTAATTCCATGTAAAATTGCTGAGTAACTATAAAAATTCCTGCCTTGCTATGGCTTTCTATAAAATTTAGTATGTGATCTGTTACCCAATTGTCAAGAGACATTATACATACATTTATTTTAGATTTTTCCTCACTGGGACACTCTGTGGATTATTCTGAATAGGAACCTAATACATAAAACATGAGAAGGATCCACCCCCCAGCTACAGTTGCATGATCTTAGCATGAATATCAACTAAATACTTTTTGGAATGATGACAGAGAGGCCTCACATATCAAATGCTATGTTTTAATTGCAATGAGTAGCAAGAGGTTATAGAATAGCAAACAGAATGCAATGAAAATATAACTACACACGGTAGTATGTGCTCACAACTCACACACAGCATTTATATGCACACACTCAAACATGCACTAATTTCAGTACGATAGACCATGCTATATACGCTTTAGTCTGTAAATTGAGATGCAGTGAAAAGCTAAACAAGCAGACAAGGTTAGTATAGCTGCTGAATCAATAGCTTGCACACGCAAGAAATTATGCTACTTGTTGAGTTACGATCTTTTAAATAGCAACAAATCATTTTTAGTCATCTTTCTTCTTACCTGAGAAACTGATTCAAAGTGTTACTTCTCAGTGTCTGAAGGGTGAAATTATCCTCTAAAATGAATGACCAACAGTGACGATCTTCATGAGTGGTCCAACTCTTTCTTCTCATGTGGCTCTCTTTCAGCACAGAAATGTTTGTCTCCAGAAAGGAAAGGTCTTTTCCTCTTTGAAAGGAAACTCCTGATAATTTCCTTCCTCTGCACTACAATGGCATTCAAGCAACCAGGAACACTGGGACCACATCCTGTGTTCGAGGCAAAACCTTGTTTTCACAAAGCCTTGCCCTACAAACTGTTTCTGTATCCTGAGAGTCCATGAAGATTATTGTGGCCAAGATGTTTTACTTTTGTCTGTTGCAGTTTTTCTCATTGGCTTTGATATTTCAATTGATAATTGCAAAATAATAAATTCCTTTACAAAAACAATTCATATGAGCATCACAGACAATAGATTACCTACAAAAGCTGAGAAGATGTATGAAATTCAAAGTTTATCTCAGAAATTATACATCATTTCATGTCAACAACATAGTCAAATTGTTGTCAACATTGTAGTGCAGCCTTCAAGCCTTTCCTGATCAAAACTATACTTTTTGATTGCAATGATTTAAAATGCACAAGGTTACAATTTTTATGATTAATATATATCAATGTCAACAGTACATTTGCACATAACTTTATGGGATATTGATTGGGAGAAGATTCATAGTTACAACTTTACTCTTTCTACTGTAATTAGCTGATGTTACAGACTTTAGCATTTCCCCAGAGATTAACCCTTGATTGGTGAATCCATGTGTTTGTATTCTAGTGCATCTGTGTGTATAATATTTGTATTCTAGCACATCAGCTTGTAAGTAGATACATCTGTGTGGATGCTCGCATTGATTGATGCCATGTTCCCCGGCATCCTGCCCTCTGCTGCCTCCACCTGTCCCCCCCGCCACCTGCGATTGGACCGGTGCCCCAGTCTTGCAACCAATCCTGAGAAGCAGCTGATTTCCTGGTGACAGTTTAAAATGTATACTGCTCCACTCCGTCTGGGAGACTGTAATTTGATATGAGCAGTTTGCTCTTGGGTTGTCTGTCACCACTCGAACCCTGCTGCCCATCATGACTCATTTTGTCCTTCACTGCTTTCTGATATTGTTCAAGAACAGCTCTGGAGGCTGAGCCAGGCAGTTACCCTTTTGTTGCATAGACCCTTGTTAGCATTATTCCTGTTGGATACTTAGGTTAGGGGTGCTACCCCCTCATGCATTTTGTTTTGTTTGCTTATTGATTATTGATTATTATCGTTCCAGTTACATAATGCTGAAACACTCTGCAATTTTCAGGTTTGTTGTTACAGGCACTGGTTCTTTGGTGCACACTTTTCTGCATGTATATTGTATTATAGTTAGAAAAAAAACAGCGGGAAAGATGATGTGCAATGGGGGAAGTGCTACAAATACAATTAAGTGCTATGATAAAAGATCAGAAAAAAACTGTGAGATATCCATGCAATAAATAATGTAAAATGTACAGAATATGAAATCAACCACAGTACATATTCCTTAATAATAAAATAAAACATCACTGCAGTAAAACCATATATTAATAAATAAAAAGAAAATCTTGGTGTCCTCAGAACCCTTACACCCTTAGGTCATCAACATTTTCATATCTCGGATTAGGCTACTGCAAAAAATAGTAAAGGTAAAAAAAAAACATTAAAAATGGAAAGAAGGAAAAAGAGAAATGATTAAAAAGGAGAGGATCAGTTCACCATTTTTTGTTTTTGCCATGAGGCTTTATGGTTTGTACATTTTTGATCCACCTCCTCTTGGCTGCCCGTCTGTGTATCTTTGTGTGAGTCCTGCAAAGAAAATGTAAATAAAGGACACTTGTGCCATTACTACTGTTTATTTTATAAATGTACTGTTTAATACGTTCATTTAGTTCATTTTTTTGTCTTCCCAACATATAGTTTCTGGCAGGCCCCACATCTTATTGTATAAATTGTGTTTCTATTTAACGGTTTAAGGGTCTGGCTTGTGTTAACTCCTACTTTAGCATAGGGGTTATAGACATCGGGGAAATTAATTAAATTAATGTGGGATTTTTA